>JAODAL010006909.1:0-129594 GCA_025379985.1 Phyllomedusa bahiana | reverse complement strand
AGCAATGCACCCTTCCAAAAAAGCTTTTTTTTTGAGATATCTGAAATAACGGCAGGGGAAAGCAATTAAAAACTCAATACTAATCAATGCTAAAGTTATGATGATAGAACTTTCAGTTTTTTTTCTCTAAATCAAAAATTGACACATGGAAAAGGACCCTGTGAAAGGAGCAAATCATTGACTTTTAGGGAGATTTTCTAGACATCCCTTTTGGGGGACCGGGGAAAAAGTCATTGTGTAAGGAGGGGAAGGTGTCCATCACCTATTGTCAATGGTGAAATTCTGTGTTATCTATACATAGGTGTCACATTTCATTGTAATTCTGCCTGAAAAGTCATCTCTACAGAACAGGGAGTCACCAAATGTTATCAAGATTTGTGGCAAAAATGAAAACTAGGATTTCAGGATTTATGTAGACAGTGATATAAAAAATAAATAAAAAAACACCAAAAATTCTTCAAAAATATGTTTAACATAATAATATGAGTAAAGCAATAGGTAATTTTCTGGTGCTACATTCCCTTTAAAAAAACAAGATGTATCTATGCTAAAATGAGTTTGCACACTAACTTAAATGGGTTGTCTCACTACATTAATTCAGGGGCGTGTTTACTGGCTTTACAGACTGCATTAAAACCAGGTCTATTTGCTATAGCAACCAGTGCTGAGCCTATCATGAGAGATTGAATAGGGCTGTATTAAAACAACCGTGCTGGCAGCCTACAGAGAGATTGAACGGTCTTTAGCTATAGGACCTGAGGGGCTGATTTCAGCCCATACAAGGGGGAATATCTAGGGGAATGGGAGGATACTGTTAATGGAGAATATTGCAAAGTGACTTTTTTTTGCCCAAGATCTTTAAATAAAAAGCAATCCCCTTTTGTGAGACAACCCCCCTTTAAAACTGTTTGGATGCATACCCTTATAAAGTTACACTTAGCCCGCAGAAAAATCATTTAAAAAAAACAACAACTTTGCTTTTAAGTAATCCTTGTACCTCCCCGCTGGCAAGACTCCGGTTATCTCTTTCTGTCGTGCCTCACTGTGACACCACCTTCTTTCAGTGGTTGCACATGTATAAATCCTGACTATAGATCTTCTAAGTTGTTGGCCTTATTCTTTTTGCAATGTGCTTTTCCAGCAGTTGTGCTTTTTTCCCCACACCTGCCTGTCTCGTCCATGCTAGTTAATCCATCTCATCCCTGGTCTGTCAGCTGTTCCACTCCTCTGCTGCAGACTCCTCTTTAGGGTGTGCGCTGGTTATCGCTGATTTAAAACTCTAGAGACAATCCACCCAGTTTTGCAAGTCCAGTGACCTGCCACCTGGTCCCTCTTAAAGGCCACCCCCCTTCCTCTCTTGCCGTTCTTGGGTTTTTCATCATTTGTTTTTAAAATAATTACGGGTTTTTGACCCTCAGCTTGTTTCTGCTCTCCCTTTTGCCCACTTCCTCCCCTGCCTTTGCATGACCTAACACAAAAGTACTTTTTTGCCCCTCTTTGCTATGCCCGACTCAACCCCCGTGTACTTGCAAAAGCTGCACTTGCACTTCAGCTGTCTCTACAGATGAAAACATTAGGGGTAGTGACCTGGGAGTCGCCTGCGGCAAAGTTTAAATCCATTGTACAAGAGGTTAAAGAGTGAAAACCAGGGGAATCCTTAAGCTCCCTCCCCCGGTGGTTCTACCCCAAAAAAGCCGGGGCAGTCAGGGGGTTTACACCTTTTTTTCTGGTGAGCCATACTGCACGTATGTTCAAGCTTACTACAACAAATCAGACACGGTTTGAATTTAAGGGCGTTACTAGTGCCCTAAAACATCCAGGGCTCGGGCCCTATGTGTTACATTTTCTTAGCAGGGCTGGGTTCACACAGTATTTTTGAGCCACGTCATGAACTACGGCATGTTTTTTTTACAGATAATAAAAAGTCTGTTTCTGTCACTAATTTTCCGCAACTTTTAATAGTCCTGCCATCATCCGGCCTGTACCGACAATGAAAGTCAGCACTGAAAAAAATTACATTTCCAAAAACCATTCATTTATGATAATAGTTTCCTCAAAACCCCAATCAGTCACAAAAAATACACTTATCATGGAGAAAAATTATACCACACATATTCCCTTCATCTGTTACAAAACAAACCACAAATACCAAGAACATCAATATCAATTCTACCACTGCCTAAAGGCCAAATAAAATTTTGCCCGACTTGGGCCAAAATAATAATACTACCAGACCCGACCACACGCAAGCACCAATGTACACCAGCTGTACACAGGCTTTGCGGACATAGAAGTGATGATAGTGTAATTACAGTCAGTGACTTATGGGGATGTCTTTTTTGATCAGAGGTGGGGCTCTTTTCCCCTTGTTTTTTTCCCCGGCCCGGGGCCACCTAAATTTTCCCCGGCAGGGGTCTCCGCAGAATTTACCACACACACCTTTCCAGCAGCTCCTTTCCCTTTCTCTATTTCTGTACAAAATCCACATGGGGTTATAGATAGAAGTGCGGGGGTTATAAGATGATAGGTGGGAGTTGTATTTTGAAGGAGGGGGGTCGAAACCCAAACTTATAGGCACAAATCCCTTTGGGAACAAAAAAAACCACCCCCCTCACATTCTTTTGTTTGGCTTCTTTGTACCCCCGGATAATTTTGGGCCCGAACGCCATCCCCCGCACCTCAAGGGGATCAGCCCCAGGGGGGGCAGGAAAAGAGTTTTTTTATGTCATCATTTGTGTTTTTATATTAAATAAGTATATAGGCTCTCCAGTAAGTAGGTAGGTAGGTATATAGGTCCCCTCTTAGGCAGGTAGGTATTTAGGCCTCTTTTTTAGGTAGATAGATAGCTCAAGAAGTGCCCCTCCTTAGGTAGCTCTACAAGTGCCCCTCCTTAGGTAGCTGTATATAAGTGCCCTCCCTAGGTAGCTGCACATACAGTGAAGAAAACAAGTAATTGATCCCTTGTGATTTTGAAGTTTGCCCCCCTGACAAAGAATAACAGTCTAAAATTTTTGGGGAAAATTTAAATTTTAAAATTGAAGATGAATACCAAAATGAAATCCAAAAATTAAAAATTGAATAAATTATGTAAATGTATTTTCATTTTGCTGAGAGAATAAGTATTTGACCCCTACCCCATGAGAGTTCTGGCTCCTGCAGACCGTTTTAGATGCTCAAACTCATTACCTGGCAATAAAAACAGCTGTCCTTAAATAGTGCCTCCTAAACAAAAGGACTCCTACCACAGACTCAATTGATCAGTCAGACTCCAACCTACAACCATGTCAAGAACCAAAGAGCTTTCATAAGGATGTCAGGGACAAATGCATAGATCTGCACAAACTGGAATGGGCTGCAAAACCAAAAGTAAGACGCTGGGTGAGAAGGATCAACTGTTGGTGCCAATAAGTAAGAAAATAGAAAAAAACAAAAGAACTGTCAATCAACATCGATCTGGTCCCATGCAAAATCTCACCCTCGTGGGGTATCCTTGATCATGAGGATTGAGAGATCAGCCTAAAACTACAAGGGGGAACTTGTAAATGATCTCAAGGCAGCTGTGACCACAGTCACCAAGAAAACCATTGGTAACACATTATATCGTAATGGTTTAAAATCCTGCAGTGCCGGGGGCGTGTCTTGGCCATGCAGCAGTGAGGACGCACTTCTACAGGGCTCCGTGCTTCCTTGCTTTTCAGTGGCTAGCGACGGCTGACAAACATGGGGAAAAACGCTAGAAAGAAGGCTGCTAAGCCCCTGCCTCAATCCCCGTCGTCCCAGGGGGATATTGGAGCCTACTTCGCCCGTGCACCGCCTGAATCCAGAAGGCCGGGAGATGAAGGCGGCCCTGCCAAACATGGCGGCTGCCGTGCTGTTTCGCGCCATGCGCTGGAGTCCCCACCGCAGCAGCACTTAGTTCCAGCTCCAGCCCCGGCATCGGGCTCTCCTCCTCTGACGGCACTCCGACACCAAGACCCGCTGCCTCTTCTGGAGACCTCGTGTGGAACGGCGGAGTCGCACCACAGCCGTGCCTCTGAAGCTGGCGCAGAGAGCACGGGCTACCCTCTGCCTCGTGTGCAGCAGGCCCACTCACCGCTCGCGGCACCTCAGCCTAACCAGGCTCTATCCGCAGCCCTAGCTGCACGCACGGAGCCGCGCACCACACGGTCCTCAGTGTGCACCATCCCGGTGCAGGTCCACGTACCCAGGACGGACTGCCCGCATCTCCTACCACATCTCCTCTGAGGGCTACAGGTACTGGGTCAGGGCTCGGGGATGAGACATTACTCATTGATATGGAGGCTGTACTCACTTCCCCTGTTGCCCCTGTAAAATCCATGCACTGATAGCCCCAATCCAGGTCCCACCGCTCCTTCCCAAGAAAGCACGACTAATTATGGTCACGGCCCGTCCTACGCAGTCCTCTACTCAATAACACCTGGATGATTCTGTGGAGTGACCTTTGGAGAAGGTGCTGTGGTCAGCATGAGACAAAAATTACCCTTTGGCCATTAACTCAACTCGCCGTGTTTTGGAGGAAGAGAAATGCTTGCCTATGACCCAAAGAACACCGTCCCCACTGTCAAGCATGGAGGGGGAAACATTATGTTTTGGGGTGTTTCTTCTCTGCTAAGGGCACCAGGACTATTTCACTGCATCATAGGGAGATGGGAAGGAGCCATGTACCATACAATCCTGAGTGACAACCTCACTTTCCCTCTGCCAAACATTTAAAAATGGGGTACGGCTGGGTTTTCCAGGCAAGACAGTGTTCCAAATATCCAGGAAGGCACAAAAAAGTGGGCATAAAATATTCACCTTAAGGTCTTGAGTGGCCTAGCCAGTCCTCCAGACCTTAATCGAATAGTAAAACTTATGGTGGGAGTTGAAGCTCCGAGTTTGCCAAGCGACAGCTCAAAATCTAATGGATTTTAGAGATGATCTGCAAAGAGAAGTTCCACAAAAATTCTCCTGACATGTGTGCAAACCTCATCATCAACTACAAAAAACGTCTGACTGCTGTACTCCAAAAAGTGTTTTGCCACCAAGTATTAAGTCTTGTTGCCAAGGGATCAAATACTTATTTCTCACTGCAAGATGCAAATAAATGTATATAATTTATACAATGTGATTTTATGGATTTTATTTTGGACTTTCTATCTGTCAATGTTAAATTTATCGTACCCTTAAAATTATAGACTGTTCATGTATTTGTCAGTGGGCAAACTTACACAATCAGCAAGGGATCAAATACTTATATCCTTCATTGTAAGTGTCCCTCCTTAGGTAGATATAAATATGTAGCTGTATATAGGTCCCCTCCATAAGGTGCTGTATATAAGTCCCATCCATAAGTAGCTGTATATAAGTGCCCTCCATAGGTAGCTGTTAATAAGTTTTTTCTTTCTTAGGTAGCTGTAAATAAGTGCCCCTGCTGTTCATGTCCTTTGTCAGTGGGCAAACTTACAAAATCAGCAAGGGATCAAATACTTATTTCCTTCACTGTAAGTGTCCCTCCTTCGGTAGCTGTAAATATGTCCCCTCCTTAGGTATCTGTATATAGGTCCCCTCCATAAGTAGCTGTATATAAGGCCCCTCCTTAGGTAGCTGTATATAGGTCCCCTCCATAAGTAGCTGTATATAAGTGTCCTCCATAGTAGCTTAGATAAGTTGCCCTTCATAGTGCCTGCAATATAAGATGCCATCCTTAATTACTGTAGAATAAGTGCCCCTTCATAGGTAGCAGTATATAAGTCCCCCCATAAATAGCTGTGTATAAGTCCCCTCCATAGGTAGCATTATATAAGTCCCCTTCATAGGTAGCTGTATATAAGTCCCCTTCATAAGTAGCTGTATATAGGTCCCCTCCATTGATAGCTGAATATATGTCCCCTCCTTAGGTAGCTGTACATAGGTCCCCTCCATAATTAGTTAGGTTTATAGGCCGGCAATGAAACTCACATCTTCTTTCCCCCGCTGAGCGCCCTGCACCTCTGCCCGACACGGACGGCTTGGTGTCGTCACACCGCCAGTGTGGGCACGCTCCTTGCAGCGACTTCTAGGCCGCACAACCTAAGCAGAGTGACCAGACTGTGTGGCCTAAGAGAGGCAGCGGTGCAATGGAGTCACTTCATCGCGCCACTACCCAGTTTGCTGTTGCTGCATGCAACGGTAGTTTTCAACTGTATGTGTGTCCTGGGGATGCGCATATAGTTGAACAGGCTCGTTGGTGGGCCGGTCAGGCCAGGTTCTGTGCTCCCAGCCCCAAACATAACAGCCTAGTGACGCCCCTGTCTGGTTTAGTCAGAAAACTTATATTCTGCCAAAGTCCGGCTGATTAATCACATTTCTAAATCACAGGGACCAAGAAACATCATTCCATGGAAGGGGAAGAGATGCCTGAGACATATAAAGTGGGCAGAAGTGCATAAAAATGAAGAGCAGAAAGCACAGCATGTGCCGGAATCACTGGGGGACAGGATTTGGTTTGTTGTAACAGGAGCTCCCTCGCAGACAGTATAGCCTTAGTGTTGCTGAGGCCTTGTCACCTCTCCCTCTATACAAACCCCCAAGAACATGTATTTTAAAGGAGAAGGAGCTGAAATACAGCGGACTTGAGAGAAGGCATAAAAATTTCAATTAATTTAAGTAGCTAAAAATCATATCATATAAGAAAGTGGGCAGAAGGATTCTTACACTGAGGTCCATGTGCAATCCCCTTTGAAGGAGTTTTCTCACTATAAAGATTAGCTTTCAACATTTAGGGAACAACAAATAAAGACTTTTTTCAAATAAATTGCCTCTTTTGACATTACCCTGGTCAGGAGATAAGAGAGATTTTATCTGCTCTGAGTGCTCATAAGTTTCTCTGGTTACTGTCCTGCTCTCCCTTCCTGATTGGACAGAAAGCAGGGCGTGATGTCACTCTAGGCGGATGCAGCAGTCTGTATCTTTACGGGTAGGTTCACACAGCGTACTTGTGGCACGTGCAGTATGGACGCAATTACGCCGGGTGATTTGGGAGTTGCGCTGATACACGCGTACTCCCATGGCGCGGGGGGGGGGGTGGCGGGGCCGCCCGCCGGCCACATTTACAAGCATTACTCGAAGCCCGAATTAACCCCAGTTAATTGACATGTAACTTATCTCCCCGTACATACAATAAAATCGTATTGTACGAGCAGGGAGAGGAGGCGTAATCCATAGCTCTCTATGAGAACTATGGATTATCGTAATTTCGCCGTGGATCTCGCTCGTATTAGAACAAAAATGCGCCACAAAATAAACGCCGAAATGACCCCGTGTGAACATAGCCTAACAAAATAATATTGTTTAATATTGTTTATTGTGATAAGCGCTTGTTTTCACCCCTTTGAGGTTTGTGACTTTTGTTTAGTACAGATTAAATCTCCTGCATCTTTATCTGTGTAAGCGGAGTTTGTTATAGAGAAGCTAAATATGTTAATCACTGCTACAGAACCACCTACACCCTGACCAGACAGTGCAAGTCTGAAGCTGCCTGTGACTCTGTGAAAAAGCATGATGAGAAAACCCTTTCTCAGCTCCATGACAGCATGTATTCAAGCAGTAGCCTCATGTAAGTAAAAACAAGGCCACTACAGTCTCTGATCCCTTACAACTTGGACAAAATTGTTTGTGCACAAAAAGCTTGATTGCCAAGCTGAGATCATCCCTGCACTGGTGACTAAGTGCAAAAAAAGGGAAAATGAGTACCCTGGTTCCACTTTTCTATACTGATGGGTAGAACAGATGCAGGCAAGGGAGGAAGGGTTGCACATGCTTTACAGTAGTTCATACAGGGTATCTGGCCATAGGACAATGTCTTACCAATCCTCAAACTTCAGCAAACTATCAGGGAGGCCCTAATGGCAGCAATTCATCTTGTGATAGGATCAGAGGCGTAACTTGCAGCTCCTGGGCCCCAGTGCAAATAGTGAAATGGGTCCCCTCAGCTGCCATGTGCCATTTAAAATGCTGTAGCAGAAGGGCTTTTGGGGCCCCCTCAGGGTGCAGGGCCCGGTAGCGACTGCTACCTTTGCACCCCCTATAGCTACGCCCCTGAATAGGATCTCATGTATGAATATATTGATAAAACATGACAGCAGCATCTCATCTGCATTACCAGGGAGGCACAAAGGACTTTAATACCTGTTGGTGAAAATATGTCCCCGAGCAGAAACTCATTGGTTGTCCCTGTCAGCTATTTACCTAAAAGGATCAGCCTGTAAGCAGATTACCTTGGCAGGGAAGATGTAAATCCATGCAAGTGGGAGCCTTAATCCAAATCTGATATAAGAAGATTGTCCTGGAAACCACTTTTCTGGTAGCTATTGTAATGGCCAGGAGAGTGAGGAAACTCAGCCCTGTTCAACGGGAAGTCCTATTTATAGTTCCCCTATGACCAGTATCATATGTAAAATGGACCCTTTTTGCCAAAAGTTGTGTCTGATTTTCACACGTCTAAAGACCTTGTACAACCTTCTTAGTGTCAAAATCCCTCCAACAAAAATGAAAATTTCCACTCTTCTGACGTCTGAAGAATGCTCTCTTGTCTGTTGTTGGCGTGTTGGATCCAAAAACGCATCCAAAAGCGCTGGATAAATCACATCCAAAACGCAGCTGCGTGTTTGGATGCGTTTTGTTTGCGTCTTTCGTATCAAGAATTGACATGACAATTCTTTGAACGTATCCAAGACGCATCATGAAGACGCAAGTAAACGCGCATCGGTGATCACTGGTGTGAAGGCAATGTAAATCACACTGCACATTGTTAGATGCGTGTTTGGGTCCTTTTAGGGTCTGAAACAGAGATCCAAGCACGCATCTAAAGTCGGATCCAACACGCCGAGTGAACATAAAGACCTCAATTTTGGGAGAAAAGTAATTCAAGATAATGTTCCTCCTAATGTGTTTGTTTGGTATTCTCTTGTGGTGCTGTCATGGAAGATGACTGGAGAAGATAGAATTGGTTCTTACCAGTAATTTGGTTTCTATGAATTCTTCACGACCACAACCCTCCCTCCTTCCAGAGCTTTGGAGTCGGAGTCGTGGAGTCGCTGCATATCTTGCAGGAGTCGGAGTCGTCATAAAATGGACCGACTCCGACTCCCAAAATATATAATAAGTTGGTCCAGTTAGTTCAATGCAAAGAGCAAGAGGAATTTGGAATGGATTACGCCTCCTGCTCCCATATCTTCAGCCTCATCACATGAGGAGTGTAATTGATGACATGGAGCAGGCAAAGCGCTGCCCCAGGGGAAAAGATTCTGCTCCAATGGTAAACAGATTTCAGCAAAATTTTTCACCTGCTTTCAAAGAAGTAGAAGAGTTCAACCATTCATCAAAACTGACTGTGGCTAAGGCAAATCCTTTATACCCTGACATTGTTAGAGATGTTTCCCCTGTGGTCACCGCTTTACCCACAACCCAAGTTAGTGTAGAGAGGCCGTTCTCTAGCCTGGAAATAATGAGATCAGATGTGAGGTCATGTATGCAGCATCTGATGGAGGCGATACTATTTCTCAGAACAAATTCATGGACTCCACAAATGTTCCTGCAGTGTTTTGCATATTTACAATTTTTTTGTGTCCTAAAGTCATGTCCAATAAATATATTTTACATTGACAAGCAAAATGGTAACAATGTTTTGAACTTGTGACTTTCAGGCTCCATATCTCACCACATCCACTACAGCTTTTTACATGAGGCTACTGTAATTTTATATACAGTCATCTTACCTATCATATACATAAATGTGACTTGCAAGTATTTAGCATCTGCTTAGTTCTGCAGATTATTTACTGTAACTGCATTGTTACTGTTTTGCTCCTAAAAATCTAAATTTTATTTTTTATTATTTTGTTAGTATTTGGTAAATCCACCTTTGGTTTTCTATACTGCCTGAATCCTTCTGGGCTCTGAATCAGATTCAAGCATGCCTTGACCAAAATCTGATCCCACATCTCTTCTACACATTCCCAATGTTGGTGCAGACTGGACTTGGATACAAATACAGCTTTTTCTTCAACTCTACCCAGAAGTGTTCAAAAGATCAAAACATTGTTACCCTTTTGCTTGTCAGTGTCTGTTCTACCTTAATAGCTTGATTATTGTATCATAAGGTGATAAACAGCCTGATGTTACATTTTACTACTGTAAAGTTATCACTTAAACCTGCGCCATGTATGAGGGAGTCAGGAGTCAGAGTAGGAGGTTTGGCAAATTGAGTAGTCAGGGCTTTGGCTTGCCGAATCCACAGCCCTGCCATCTTCTATTTTTCCTTTAATTATTTGGAAATCGCTTATGGTTTAATTAGAGGGTTGCTTTTTGCCCTTTCTGTGTTTTTCAGAAACTCTATAATGTCACAGAGAAGCTTTAACCCTTTTCCTCCAATGAGTTAATTCACACACCTAAAATATCACTTTTATTCTACCTGACTAAAATAAGCAATTAATGGATTGCCCTAAGAATGAATAAAAAAGCCAATTCTCTGATCCTCTATTAAATCCTAGGAAATTGTGTAATATAACTGAATAGAGACTCAAAGCTAGACAGTCGCACCACCCAATTATGACAACCCTGTCTTTATAATTAGTTCATATTATTCTTGATATATAGCTCAAAGTAACTTCTCTCTTTGTCATTCTATACCAGTTCAGCTATTAATTCAGTTCATAATGACGATACTGAAACTCCAATTGTCTCCTCTATTAATCCAGATCTAAATATCTTTACTGTTATTCCAATTGCTAGACTGTATGGCACTAAGCTCCTAGATATAAATTACTAGCTCACTAATAGCTAAATATAACTAATGATCTAAGCTAATAGCTAAACTTGATGAAATAATAATATTCTGTGTTTTCCTTCTCCCCTTAATAATATAAAATAATAAAAAAAAAATACAATTGCCTGGCAAAGAAGAAGCCCTGATGTGCCCACGTGGGTAAAAACATTTCAATAATATGGCACTTGGAACACAGAGATAAATAATAATAAGTAGAAGGTTGTTGTCTTAAAGGGTTTTTCTCACTAGGCTGTTTCATGGAGTCAAAGGCAGTTTTACACTCATTCTGTCTCCTTAGGTTGTGGGTGGTTCTATAGCAGTGATTAGCATATCTATCGATGCTGCAAGTAACTGAGCTGTTACACTGACAAGTGCAGGAGAGCTAATCTTCAGTAAATGCAAGCTACATGTGCTGTGAGGACTTAAAACAATTGCTTATCTGTAATCATGTTAGAGATAGTTAGTTTGGTCTGGAGTGAGAGAATGAGCGAAGTCCATCCATGGTGATGTCACTCCCTGCTCTCTGCAGATAACAGAGTTATGGTCAGGTAACCTTAGTAACTTGTGGGCACTCAGAGCAGATAAAATCTCTTATCTACTGATTAGAGTAAAATCATTAAACCAATGTTTTTAGAAAAAGTCTTCAATTACCTGTCCCTTCATGATAAAATCTCCTCTTTGTAGTGAGAAAACCCCTTTAAGGCCAAAACCATCTGCAACAAATGAGTTAATGACATGCTTTTCTCGATTAAGTAGAGGAAAAATTATGTAATCAAAAAGAAAATAAAATATCATACATTTCCAGTTGCTGTGTTATTGCTCCTCCTCTGGCTTCGATGACACCTGAATTGTTTGTGGCTCGGACTTCACTAGTGATAGACAACATTCTACATCAAGCTGGCTTCAACTTCTTCAGAAAGGTGATAGATCGAAGCGGCAGGATCGAGCAATTGGGTTATTATCTGCACTGGTTGCTGCCATGTTATGTGGCTGATATGTGCAGATATACATTTGTAAACTTGTAGCCTGGATTTGTTCCAGAAATGCAAGTTACAGGGCGATTCCAGATTTTTTTTCTGTGTTATCCGGAGAAATATCTATTAGTAAAATAATACTTTCCTTCAGTTTTTGAGGCATGTGTCATGAAGCACAATGGGCAGCTGGTAAACATTTTCCAGTGTCATGTCTGGGATCTGTGTATTTACTGCAAAGAAAGAAATTCCAGGTAAGTATGAGAATTCCAGAATTTTTGCCAGAGGTTGTATTTTTCCCCCTCTTCCATGCCATTCTACTCACCAGGGAAGTATACACTCTAGAAAGTAATCAAAGTAACAGAATAGCTTACTGCTAGTGATGCATGGATTCGTGGCCTGAGTGGTAGTGGTGCACCGATAGCCTCCTGGACTTCTGGTGGTAATTTTCAACAAATATGTACATGACTTAAAATCACGTTTAATCATTATACATTAAAAGACTGCATCCACGCAGTCTGGATTCCTCCTGATGCGTTTAGAGCCAGCCTGGCTCTTAGTCGTGTGACTTGACTAAAGATACTATCTATCTATCTATCTATCTATCTACCTCATATCTATCTATCTATCTATCTATCTATCTCATATCTATCTATCTATCTATCTATCTATCTATCTATCTATCTATCTATGTAGATAGATATATAGATAGATACATTGCCCTTCGAAAGCGCTCTTTGATTGACATCTCATGCAGTCAGACTCGTCTTCCGCTTGTCAGCATGACATCTTACTGACTGACAGGTATTTTGCCCACTCGTAACCACTGATAGTTCTTTCAGTTATTCCATCTTTGTAACGGAGAATGTGATGTGTTTCGTTTTCAAACTACCGCTCAACTGCGAATCCTGTTCTCTATATAAATCACTTGTATTAACTGTCTTGCTTGCCTCTGATGAAGCGTGGGTGTACCTCGCGAAACGCGTCGGGTTCTTAAGTTTGATTTTACTAGTGAGAGCTAAATGCCTCATATATTTTTACAATAAATCAAACACTTATGTAGCCCAGAGTTTTGAATATTTACACCTAAGTGCGCCGCTACTGTTTTTTTTCTGCCTACTATCTATCTATCTATCTATCTATCTATCCATCTATCCATCTATCTATCTAGATAGATACAGTGCCCTTCGAAAGTATTCGGTCCCCTTGAACTTTTCAACCTTTTGCCACATTTCAGGCTTCAAACATAAAGATATAAAATTTAAATTTTTTTGTGAAGAATCAACAAGTGGGACACAATTCTGAAGTGGAATGAAATTTATTGGGTATTTTAAACTTTTATTAAAAAAAACAAACTGAAAAATGGGGTGTGCAATATTATTCGGCCCCTTTACTTTCAGTGCAGCAAACTCACTGCAGAAGTTCAGTGAGGATCTCTGAATGATTCAATGTTGTATTAAATGACTGATGATGATAAATATAATCCACCTGTGCAGGCCCGGACTGCCCATAGGGCCGCCTGGGCCGACTCGGATCGCCCGCCGAGGGGACCAGTGTTTCCCCCCGCCGGGCCCCGAGTCCGGGCGCCGGTCTGTGGCACGCTACAGGGCCGCAATGGTCGCATCAGCGACCGGACCCCCCTCGACACCCGGCGGCCCGGCCGAGTCACCGACACAGCCATGCAGCCATCACAGCCGCTGCTTGCACCGCGCGGTGCAAGCAGCGGCAGAGGCTGAACAGCCGGGATCTTCTGATCCTGTCTGTTCAGCTCCCAGGAGGCTGTGGGGCAGGTGCGCGATGTGATGATGTCATCGCGCACCCGCTCCACGTCCCGCACACTGCTGCTGGCGGCGCTCCGTGGAAGAGGATAGAAGAGGAGTAAGTATTGTTTTTATTTTATTTTTTTTAAACTGCTAGCCCTGTCTGCCTAAATACCAGCCCTGTCTACCTATATACAGCCCTGTCTACCAATATACAGCCATGTCAGCCTATATACTGCCCTGTCTGCCTATATACTGCCCTGTCTGCCTATATACCAGCCCTGTCTACCTATATTCAGCCCTGTCTGCCTATATACTGCCCTTTCTGCCTATATACTGCCCTGTCTACATATATACTGCCCTGTCTGCCTATATACCTGCCCTGTCTGCCTATATGTTGCCCTGTCTGCCTATATGATGCCCTGTCTACCTATATACCAGCCCTGTCTACCTATATACTGCCCTGTCTGCCTATATACCAGCCCTGTCTACCTATATACTGCCCTGTCTGCCTATATACTGCCCTGTCTGCCTATATACTGCCCTGTCTGCCTATATACTGCCCTGTCTGCCTATATACCAGCCCTGTCTGCCTATATACTGCCCTGTCTGCCTATATACCAGCCCTGTCTGCCTATATACCAGCCCTGTCTGCCTATATACCAGCCCTGTCTGCCTATATACCAGCCCTGTCTGTCTATATGCTGCCCTGTCTGCCTATATGCTGTCCTGTCTGCCTATATACCAGCCCTGTCTGCCTATATACCAGCCCTGTCTGCCTATATGCTGTCCTGTCTGCCTATATGCTGTCCTGTCGCCATAACTGCCTGCTGCCTATATACTGCCCGTCTACCTATACCGCCCTGTCTGCCTATATGCTGCCCTGTCTGCTATATGCCCTGTCGCTATATACCTGCCCTGGCTGCCTATATACTTCCCTGTATGCCTATACCAGCCCTGTCTGCCTAATACTGCCCTTCGCTATATACTGCCCTGTCTGCCTATATACAGCCCTGTCTGTCTATATCCTGCCTTCTGCCTAATCCTGCACTCTGCCTATATTCTGCCCTGTCTGCCTATATTCTGCCCTGTCTACCTATATACTGCCCTGTCTGCCTATATACCAGCCCTGTCTGCCTATATACTGCCCTGTCTGCCTATATACCAGCCCTGTCTGCCTATATACTGCCCTGTCTGCCTATATACTGCCCTGTCTGCCTATATACTGCCCTGTCTGCCTATATACCAGCCCTGTCTGCCTATATACCAGCCCTGTCTGCCTATATACTGCCCTGTCTACCTATATGCTGCCCTGTCTACCTATATACTGCCCTGTCTGCCTATATACCAGCCCTGTCTGCCTATATACCAGCCCTGTCTGCCTATATACCAGCCCTGTCTGCCTATATACCAGCCCTGTCTGCCTATATACCAGCCCTGTCTGCCTATTTACCAGCCCTGTCTGCCTATTTACCAGCCCTGTCGGCCTAGTTACCAGCCCTGTCTGCGTATATACTGCCCCTGTTTACCTATATACTGCCCCTGTTTACCTATAAGTGGCTCTGTCTATATACTAGCCCTGCCTGACTGTATACTGGCCCTGCCTGGCTACATACTGGCCCTGTCTGGCTACATACTGGCCCTGCCTGGCTACATAGTGGCCCTGCCTGCCTAATTACTGGCCCTACCTGGCTAGTTAATTTGGGCAGCCCCAGCTACCTGGCTAGTTACTGTGGGCAGCCGCAGCTACCTGGCTAGTTAGTTATATATAAAAAAAAGAAACAGAGAAGGCGCCCAATCGTGAATTATGTTAGGACAGGAGTTTATGATAAAATAGCAATTTTGCTCACCTCCTCATGTTGTGCGTTAAAACCAGAGGCACAACTCTCATATCAGCATAAATGCTCAGGTTTGAGCTCTTAACCTCGGCAGCTTCGCAGTCCCGACTCCCACGTTTGAAGAAAAGCCTCGTGGTGAATAGATACAGTCTAAATAGAAAAACTCGGGCAGTAGCGCTCAGAGGTATAGTAAGTCATGCACTATTGGGCTGGATCAGTGTTAGGTTAATTTATTGAAAATTAATAAAACACATACAAAGTATAAAAACTATAACCCTACGCGTTTCGTAGCCGAATACCGGCACTTCATCAGGGGCATGTTCACACATTCAAAGATGGACCATTTATAGTGTCAGACAGTAATAGAATACAGGTAGATCAGGTCTAATCCCGCTCCATGTGACTGCGGCTCATCCGGTGCTAAGAGACATCTGGTTGGAGATGACACCTATCAGTCAAACTCACATCGAGGCGTCTCACTGGCAACCAGGGATCCCCAGTTTGTGTGGACGGTTTTAGTGTCAATCTTTGGATAGAGCAACGTGTGATTAACTCTTTGATTACTTAAAACATATGACAAATTATTAAAGTTCAATAAATATATTATAATAGATTCTAATTTATAACTTCGAGTGATCAGCATCCTTTATGGTCGGTAATACTCGGAATTAGTTGATAATTACATATTCTGGAACTTTTTTGTAAATAGGTGTGTTAAACATATGCCAATATTATGCATACGTTGAACGTCAACTCATATAATGTTTAAAAGAGACTTTGATGGATACATAGGGAAGAGAACTTTAATAATTTGTCATATGTTTTAAGTAATCAAACTTAAAACATATGACATATAAGCAAAATCTACAGTGGAAGGTTCACAAATAAACGTATCCAGGTGTTAGAATGGCCAAGTCACAGTCCAGACCTGAATCCAATGGAGAATCTGTGGAAAGAGCTGAAAACTGCTGTTCACAAACGCTCTCCATCCAACCTCACTGAGCTCCAGCTGTTCACAAACGCTCTTCATCCAACCTCACTGAGCTCCAGCTGTTCACAAACGCTCTCCATCCAACCTCACTGAGCTCCAGCTGGTCACAAACGCTCTCCATCCAACCTCACTGAGCTCCAGCTGGTCACAAACGCTCTCCATCCAACCTCACTGAGCTCCAGCTGGTCACAAACGCTCTCCATCCAACCTCACTGAGCTCCAGCTGCTCACAAACGCTCTCCATCCAACCTCACTGAGCTCCAGCTGGTCACAAACGCTCTCCATCCAACCTCACTGAGCTCCAGCTGGTCACAAACGCTCTCCATCCAACCTCACTGAGCTCCAGCTGTTCCCAAACGCTCTCCATCCAACCTCACTGAGCTCCAGCTGTTCCCAAACGCTCTCCATCCAACCTCACTGAGCTCCAGCTGTTCACAAACGCTCTCCATCCAACCTCACTGAGCTGCAGCTGGTCACAAACGCTCTCCATCCAACCTCACTGAGCTCCAGCTGGTCACAAACGCTCTCCATCCAACCTCACTGAGCTCAGCTGGTCACAAACGCTCTCCATCCAACCTAAATGAGCTCCAGCTGCTCACAAACGCTCTCCATCCAACCCACTGAGCTCCACTCTAAAAAAACCTCTCCATAACCTCATGAGCTCCAGGTTCAAAACGTCTCCATCCAACCTCACGACTCCAGCTCCCCAAAACGCTCTCCATCCAACCTCACGAGCTCCAGCGTTCCCAAACATCTCCATCCAACCTCACTGAGCCCACTTTTTCACAAACGCTCTCCATCCAACCTCACTGAGCCCCACGTCCCAAGGAAGAAGGGGCAAAAATTTCAGTCTCTCGATGTGCAAAACAATAGAGGGTTTAAACCCCAAGCACTTGCAGCTGAAATCGAAGAAAAAGGGGCTCACAATTATTAACTTAAGGGGGCAATAATTTTGCACGCCCCCTTTTCATTTTTTATTTTTTTACAGATTTTTAAAATATCCTTTAAAAAATTTCTTTCCATTTCACAACTGTGCCCCCACTTTTTTAACTCTTTAAATTTGAAGCCTGAAATGTGGCAAAAGGTTGAAAAGTTCAAGGGGGCCGAATACTTTCACAAGGCACGATACATAGATAGATAGATAGATAGCCATTTAACAAAAAGGTGTATAAAAATTACAAAGGAAAATGTTATCCTCCCCCTTAGCACAGGTAAACAGAGCATGGACCAAAAAGCTTTCCCCAAGAGTCATGAGGAAACTCCAATGCAAGTTTCCATGGTCTGTTTTAAATGTTTTTTTTTTATGTTTCTGATCTCTCCTGCTCTCTTTTTTTTTGCGGTTACTTTTTCCGGTTATGAGTCTTTTATTTGATGAAAAGGATTTTATACCCCAGAACATGTAACTTTTAAGGTCAATAAAATTTTCTCCTCTTAACTGAAACAAATCTATCCTCTCTACTATGAGTTGTGCTAGTTTTCCGAAGTTCTTTTTTTTCTTCTTTACAAAAGTTGTTTGATCAACTTAAAATTGGTTAAAATACCCAAATTTGACATGGAAGGTGAAATGAAAAAGAAAAAGTCATAATGATTAGTGTAAGAACCGCTAAAAAGACAACTCCACATGGTTGGGACTGAGTAACCTGCATATTTCCATCCCCCCCTTTTTTGGGAACTCAATAGGACGGGCCCCTTTTTTAAGAATTTTTGGAGAATTTGCGGGTCCGGTTTAACATTTTAAGGCCAGTGGTGTAATAGTATACTACTGGAAGGAGTGCTGAGAGGCCACACCACCTTTTCCTAAATAACGGCCTCTGTTCCGACCCGCTAAATCACAGCAGGACATACTCAAGTACAGTACTACCAGGATTGGAGGTGACGCTGATCCTGGAGGTTTAACCCCTTTGGTGGAGCAGTAGGCAGCAACTGTGCCATCTAAGGAATTTGAAGGATGAAAATCTTAAGAATATGTGTCCATACACACATGCACAATCTGAACTGTCGCATATATTCTTATTGAAAACAATAGGAAAGTGGGGTTTGTTTTTAATACATATTTTGGTGTATTAAATGCAAGTTTTACTCACTAAAATGTGCCGTGTGAACACAGCTCTAGTCAGTATGTGCGTGCTCAATGTTGCAATTGGAAGAAGGGAGCGGCACTGCTTTGAACATGGCTTCCTTTCTGCAAGTCATAACTGCAGAAAGAGATAGGCAGGAAAAATAAAGACCATGGCGATTCTCTGCTTACATGTAATATCTGGTGCTATAAGGTAGTGGTCATTTGCATATAGCAGGTTATTTGAACACTGTACAGGAATAAAAACTAAAGAAAATAACTGCCATGTATGGTCACTTTTACGTATCATGGTCAACATGCCACCTGACTGGGGCCCTGCAGCTGGGGTTTCCCCGTGGGGCTTCTCCGCTTTTACTCGTCCTTCTTTAGGGCACGTCTGCTGGTCCTCTCTGATGACCACTGCACATCAACTCTCAAGCTGTGAGTGGCAAAAGTATGTGAACCTACAGGAGTAGTAGATCATTTGTAGGTGAAATTAGTCAGGTGTTCAACATAGTGACATTTGGCACCTCTATACACATTCTATATGTTATACTGCACCTCTAAATAATTTTCATATGTGAAATCCCATGCATCTGCCATTTAGTATACATCACCATATTACATAGTTACATAGTACGGTTGAAAAAAGACCTTCCACAAGTTCAACCAAGGGGGGGAAATGTGGGGGAGGGAGAGAGATAAGGACTTCAAGCCCAGCCTCACCACTGGTTAATCCCGGGGAACCCCCAAGGCAAAGAACCGTGGCGTAGCTTCGGGGTCCAGGGGTCGCACTTGGACCGGGCCCCTGACGAGGGGCCCACAAAGGGGCCCCCTCCCACTCACAGGATTTCAGGGATCAGCCACGCCCGACGCCCCTAAAGGGGAGGGACCTCCCGCAGCCCTGTGAAGCCTCGCTACAGAGACGCACAGTGCGAGGTGTCATCTGCTACAGCAGCACGAGTAAAAGCCCCGTGCCGGTGAACGGACGTAAAAACCCCCCCCTCCCCGGGGTCGCTTTCCCCCCCCCCTCCTCCCCCCTGTTACAAAAAACCACGGGGAGGGGGGAGAGTCGGCACCCACAGCCCCCACATGGCACAAGCAAGAAAAGGAGGAGGCAAGGGCAGGTCACATTTGATCGTAAATGGCAGCGCACATCTCACTATGTGCCCGGAGAATAGGGGGTACAGGTCAGCATCACACTGGGACTAGCAAGCATTTTTTACATGGCTCATACTGTTTCGGCTCCTCCTCTATTCCCCCGCTTCCTCCCCTGCAGGGCTGTGGGACCAGATACGAAGATGAGAGGTGAATTTCTACCCCCATACTGCACTAGATGGCCTTTAAAAAATTTAAGCATATGTATTGGAAAGGGGGCTTTTGAGTTCCCAAAAGCTTCTGTGGGAAATGCAAGTCCAAGCATGTCAGCCACACCAGCCATTCTCATGTAAAAATTAAGATACAAACATTCAGGCCACTACAAGATTTAAAAATATAAATTTATATATAATATTATAATTATAATATAAAATATATAACACCACACACACCACACCAGCCAGCACACTCTGGGGCTTGTAGTCCCGCCCACACAACAGCATGAAGCTACAAATGCAGCTACCAACAATAAACTTTTTAAATCGTATGTGGTAGCTGCCTTTTGACATCGGTTTGACCCCCTTTAACACGGAAACGAGCCGTGGTATCTAAAGGATTAAGTAAAAGGGCGCCACCTTTTCCCCTTCCAGTCCATACCACGAGGTTGCGGGGCTAATCGTCATCATGAAACCCCGAAGCCTAATGAAGACCTCCAATACCAGGGTACTACTCATATTGCACCCGATAGCCATTGTTGTATACTTTCTGCAATACTTATTACGCAACAAAATACAACTGACGAAAACCCCCCGTTTCCCAAATACAAGGGGGACACAAGTAAAATAAAAAAATGTCAAAAAAGAAAAAAAAAATTCAAAAACATCCCCCTTTTGCCATTTTCAAATAAAAGGTAAGACGGTTAAAAAAAATTTACATATAATTGGTATCACCGCGTCTGTAAAAATCCAGTCTATTAAAATGTAACATCGTCACATTATGGCGGTAATCAGGTTCTTAGTGTAATGGTTTATATTCAGTAACAGTACATTGGTTTTATTCAGTCTTTTTATGGTGTTGATATGTGGCAGTATTATTTGGCCTTTGTATATTGTTTTTATTTGCCAATATCTGTCTTCTTATTTTTTTTTTCGGTGACATACGAACAGTATGTGGCAGTATTTTTTGGTCCATAACAGTATGGTGGCGTTAGTCACTTTATAGTGGTGAAAAATGGTGATATGTGGCGGTATTATTGGTCTTGGCATAGTGATTTTGTCAGTAACAGTATGGTGGTATTAGTCACTATATGGTAGTGGCATGTTGTGGCATTATTTGGTCTTTGTATAATGTTGTTATTGATATCATTGGTCTTGATATATTGATTAGTCACTATATAGTAGTGACGTTTTTTGGCCCTTGTATGCGCAGTGACCTGCAGAATACAGATAGCATGTCAATTAAACTGTACGCTGTAAACTCTAACAAAAACTAAACCCAAAAAAACAAAAGTACAATTGCATTTTTTTTCCTGTTCACCCCACAAGTCGTTTTTTTTTTGGGGGGGGGGAGGGAGGAAGGGCAATGGGTGGCAGATGCTTTGGATGCATAATTTGTTTTTCTTTTATTCCACTACCTGGTCCCATTTAAAATTTTCTTTAAGTAGAAATTTCCCGCAGCACGCTACACCGCAGATATCCCTCACACCAAGTAGGGAACCTGTTGTTAAAAAGTACTGGTCCACAGCCATTATCCAGAGGTAGGGGGGCCCCAAGCTTAAGTTTTGCATCCAGGCCCATGAGTCTTTAGCTACGCCCCTGGCAAGAACTAATCTGCTCCAGTGTAGACCCCATCTCTGACCCCAGAGCCGCCACCAGCCAGGATCCAGAATTTTACATGGCTACATACGCATTAATATTCTTTAGTTCAAGGTAGGTATCTAAGCCTTTCTTGAAACTCCCTACAGTTCCTGCTGTGACCAACTCCTCAGGCAGCTATTCCACAGATTCACAGTTCGGTGAAGAACGCTCTTCTCCTCTGGAGATTGAATCCTTTTTTCTCTAGACGAAGGGAATGTCCCCTTGTCTTTTGAGGGGGCTTCACTTGAAATAATTTTTCCCCATACTTTCTGTAGGGACCATTTATATATTTATATAAATTAATCATGTCCCCCCCCGAAGCCGTCTTTTCTCAAAATAAGTTCAATTCTACTAACCTCTCCTCATAACTAAGATGCTCCATTCCCCTTATAAGTTTGGTTGCTCGTCTTTGTACTCTCTCTAGCTCTATTACATCTCTTCTATAAATTGGAGCACAGAACTGAACAGCATATTCTAAGTGAGGTTGCACCAATGCTTTGTACAGCGGTAGAATGACATCCTTGTCCCGCAAGTCCATGCCTCTTTTAATACATGCCAATATCTCACTTGCCCTAGAGGCAGCTGATTGACATTGCATGCTGTCCTATAGTCTATGATCTACAAGAACGCCCAGATCTTTCTCAACTAGCGACTCTCCAAGTTTTTCTCCCCCTAGGACATATGATGCCTGTAGATTATTTCTACCCAGATGCAGAACCTTACATTTATCCACATTGAACCCCATTTGCCAAGTGGATGCCCAAGCACTCAGTGTGTCCAGGTCTGCTTGCAATTTATACATCTCCAAAACATCTCCCATGTATTACACTGCACCCCATACACCTCACATACCTTAGATAGCACCTCCATACATCTCACGCACACTACTCAGCACCCTCATATACCTCCCATACAGCATGCAACATCACCATAAATCTCCTATGTATGCCATAGAGAAGCTTAAACCCTTTTCCTTCAATGAGTTAATTCACACACCTAAAATATCACTAAGAATGATTAAAAAAGCCAATTCTCTGATCCTCTATCAAATCCTAGGAAATTGTGTAATATAACTGAATAGAGACTCAAAGCTAGACAGTCGCACCACCCAATTATGGCAACCCTGTATTTATAATTATTCATATTATTCTTGATAGTAACTTCTCTCTTTGCCATTCTATACCAGTTCAGCTATTAATTCAGTTCATAATGACTATACTGAAACCCCAATTGTCTCAGCTATTAATCCAGATATAAATATCTATACTGTTATTCCAATTGCTACACTATATGGCACTAAGCTCCTAAATATAGAGACTGCCATATAGAGACCACATAGTGGTCAGACACCAGCTCAGATCACATTACATGACAAGGACTACAGCACTGATCCAACACAGAAGAGAAATAACCCCTGACATCAGGGACTCACAGGAGACGTCTTTTCTGAAGAGTCGTTCTCTTCTGCGAGGAGTTGTTCTCTCTCTCTTCTCTTCTCTATCGAATCCAAACCGTCATGGCAACTTCTCCTGGCCATAAATCGTCCCTTAACAGCACAAACATCTTAGACTTCTCACTCTTCCAGTACCTCCCTATCAATTCCTCCCTCTAGTATGGGTGCCCCCTCATAAAGTAAATAGGTAATAATGTTGCCCACCATTAGATAGGTAGGTATATAGACCCCATTAGGTAGGAATTTAGGCCCACTGTTGTTTAATATAGTAGGCCCCTGTAGGTAGATATTTATATATGCCCCCTGTTGGTAGATAGGTATACAGCCACATGTAAATGGTAGGTATAAATGGCCTCCGGTAAATAAATAGGTAGGTATATAACACCCTGTCGATATTCAGCCTCCTGTAAGTATACAGCCACCTGTAGATAGATAAGTATACTGCCCTCTGTAGGTATATATTCCCCCTATAGCAACAAAAGCCTCCTGTAGGCATACCACTCACTGTAGCTATATATTGCCTCTGTAGGTATATTTGCCCCCTGTAGGTAAATAGCCCCCTGTAGATATACTGCCACTTGTAGGAATATATGCCAATTGTAGTTATATATTGCCCCCTATAGGTGGATAGCCCCATAAGTATACAGCCCTCTGTAGGTATATGTGCCTCCTGCAGGTGTATAGCCCCCAGTAAGTATATATACCCCTATAGGTATATTTTACCCCTGTAGGTGTATATAGCCCACTGTAACTGCATGGCCCGTTTAGGATACAGCCTCCTGTAGGTAAATATGCCCCCTCTAAGTATATATATCCCCTGAAGGTGTATATAGCTCCCTGTAGGTATATTTGCCCCTGTAGGTGTATATAGCCCTGTTAGTATACAGCCCCCAGTAGGTTTATATGCCTCTGTAAGTGTGCATAGCCCCTGTTAGACTACAGTCCCCTGTAGGTATATATGCCACCTGTATGTATACAGTCCCCCTGCCTCCTGTATATGTATAGCCCCCTATAGGTGTATATACCCCCTGTAGGTGTATATGGCCTTTGTAGATGTGTATAACCCCCTGTAGGTATATATATATCCCCTGTAGGTGTATATAACCCCCTGTAGGTGTGTATAGCCCTCTGTAAGTGGATATAGCTGCCTGTAGGTGGTAATAGCCCCCATTAGGTGTCTACAGCCCATGTAGATGTGTATAGCACCCTGTAAGTATATATGCCCCCTGTAAGCGTATAGCTCACGGTAAGTATATATACCCCTTGTAGGTGTATATAGCGTCCTGTAGGTATATTTTCCCCCTGTAGGTGTATGTAGCCCACTGTAGGTGCATAGTCCTGTTAGTACACAGCCGCCTGAAGGTATATATGCCTCTGTATGTGTGCATAGCCCCTGTTAGAATACAGTACAGTCCCCTGTAGGTATATATGACACCTGTATGTATACAGGCCCCCGGCCTCCGGTATATGTATAGCCCCCGATAGGTGTATATGCCCCCTGTAGGTGTATATGGCCTTTGTAGATGTGTATAGCCCCCTGTAGGTATATATATCCCCTGTAGATGTATATAACCCCCTGTAGGTGTGTATAGCCTTCTGTAAGTGGATATAGCTGCCTGTAGGTGGTAATAGCCCCCATTAGGTGTCTACAGCCCATGTAGATGTGTATAGCACCCTGTAGGTATATATGCCCCCTGTAAGCGTATAGCTCCCGGTAAGTATATATATACCCCTTGCAGGTGTATATAGCGTCCTGTAGGTATATTTTCCCCCTGTAGGTGTATGTACCCCACTGTAGGTGCATAGTCCTGTTAGCACACAGCCGCCTGAAGGTATATATGCCCCCTGTAGGTGTAAATAGCTCTATGTAGGTGTTTACAACACCTGTAGATGTGCATAGCCCCCCTGTAGGTATATATGTCCCCTGTATGTTTACAGCCCCCCTGCCTCCTGTATATGTATAGCCCCCTATAGGTGAATATGGCATTTGTAGATGTGTATTGCACCCTCTAGGTATATATGCCCCCTGTAGGTGGTTATACCCCCCTATAGGTGCATATTCCCATTAGTATTCAACCCCATGTAGGTATATATGCCCTCTGTAAGTACATATTTCCCCTGTAGGTGTGTATAGCCCTCTGTAAGTATACATACCCCCTGTATATATGACCTCTGTGGTTGTGTATAGGCTCCTGATGGTATATATGTTCCCTGTCAGTGTGTTTATCCCCCTGTTAGTATACAGTCCCCTGTAGGTATATACCCTCTATATCATACATGCCAACACTCCCGCTTTTGGCGGGGGGGCGGGTCCCGGCAGAGTTGGCGAACTTTCCCCTCCTCCCTTCTCCTCCTGTATGTACGGCGCCGGTGTGCGCTGTACATACAGATCAGCGTCGCAGGGGGTGTGAGGCGCGGCTGCACTCACTCGGTGAGTGAGATGTCCGGACCTGGCCGTGCTGCAGGGAGCCTGGGGAGTGGCGTTTATTATTTTATTTTTATGAGCTATAGGGGGGCTCTACCTGGCTATTAGGGGGCACCACCTGACAACAAAGGGGGCAACTATCTAACAACAAAGGGGGCACTACCTGCCAACAAAGGGGGCACTACCTGGCTACAAAGGGGGCCCTACCTGGCTACAATAGGGGGCACTACCTGGCTACAATGGGGGGCATCTACCTGACTACAATGGGGGGCATCAACCTGACAACAAAGGGGGCCATCAACCTGACAACAAAGGGGGCATCTACCTGGCTACAAAGGGGGCATCTACCTGGCTACAAAGGGGGGTCTACCTGGCTACAATGGGGGCTCTAACTTGGTATAAGAGGGCTCTACCTGGCTACAAAGGGGGCACTACCTGGCTACAAATTGGGCTCTACTTGGCTACAGAGGGGGCTCTACCTGGCTACAAGGGGGCATCTACTTGGCTACAAGGGGCATCTACCTGCCTGTAAGGGGCACTACCTGGCTAGAGGGGGCATCGACCTGGCTTTCTTCCAAAGCCGTTATGCAGTTAGGTGGAGTGGGTGTGGCTTTTTGAAGGGGAGTGACACACCAACAAGATGGGCGTGTCCATGCAAATTTTTTTTTTGATCTATTGTTTTTCCACTTTCAAAAGTTGGCAACTATGCTCTATATGTATACACCTCTGGTATGTATATATACCCCCTGTAGGTATATATGCCCCCTGTAGGTGTGCATAGCCCCTGTTAGTATACAGTCCTCTATAGGTATATATGTCCCCTGTATGCATACAACCCATGAAGGACTATATACCCATGTAGGTGTGTACAGTCATGGCCAAAAGTTTTGAGAATTACACAAATATTATATTTCCACATGATCTATTGCCCCTGGTTTTTATTTGTGTTTGTCAGATGTTTTTATCACATACAGAAATACAAGTGCAATCATATTATGATTAACAAAAGCTTTTATTGACCGTTAGAATGAGTTAATGCAGCAAGTCAATATTTTGCAGTGTTGACCCTTCTTCTTCAGGACCTCTGCAATTCTCCCTGGCATGCTCTCAATCAACTTCTGGACCAAATCCTGACTGATAGCAGTCCATTCTTGCACAATCAGTGCTTGCATTTTGTCACAATTTGTTGGTTTTTGTTTGTCCACCCGTCTCTTGATGATTGACCACAAGTTCTCAATGGGATTAAGATCTGGGGAGTTTCCAGGCCATGGACCCAAAATCTCTATGTTTTGTTCCCTGAGCCATTTAGTTATCACCTTTGCTTTATGGCAAGGTGCTCCATCATGCTGGAAAAGGCATTGTTGATCACCAAACTGCTCTTGGACGGTTGGGAGAAGCTGCTCTTGGAGGGCATTCTGGTACCATTCTTTATTCATGGATGTGTTTTTAGGCAAGACTGTTAGAGAGCCGATTCCCTTGGCTGAGAAGCAACCCCACACATGAATGGTTTTTGGATGCTTTACAGTTGGCATGAGACAAGACTGGTGGTATCGCTCACCTTGTCTTCTCCGAACAAGCTGTTTTCCAGATGTTCCAAACATTCGGAAAGGGGATTCATCAGAGAAAATGAGTTTACCCCAGTCCTCAGCAGTCCACTCCCTGTACCTTTGGCAGAATATCGGTCTGTCCCTGATGTTTTTTCTGGAGAGAAGTGGCTTCTTTGCTGCCCTCCTTGACACCAGGCCTTGCTCCATGAGTCTCCGCCTCACAGTGCGTGCAGATGCACTCACACCTGCCTGCTGCCATTCCTGAGCAAGCTCTGCACTGCTGGTAGCCCGATTCCGAAGCTGAAACACTTTTAAGAGATGGTCCTGGCGCTTGCTGGTCTTTCTTGGGCGCCCTGGAGCCTTTTTGGCAACAATGGAATCTCTCTCCTTGAATTCCTTGATGATGCGATAAGATTGTTGACTGAGGTGCAATCTTTCTAGCTGCGATACTCTTCCCTGTTAGGCCAGTTTTGTGCAGCGCAATGATGACTGCACGTGTTTCTTTATAGATAACCATGGTTAACAGAAGAGAAACAATGATGCCAAGCACCACCCTCCTTTTAAAGTGTCCAGTGGTGTGTTTCTTACTTAATCATGACAGATTGATCTCCAGCCCTGTCCTCATCAACACCCACACCTGTGTTAATGGAGCAATCACTGAAACGGTGTGAGCTGGTCCTTTTAAGGCAGGCCTGCAATGAAGTTGAAATGTGTTTTGGGGGAAAAAGTTCATTTTCTAGGCAACTATTGACTTTGCAATTAATTGCTGTTAAGCTGATCACTCTTTATAACATTCTGGAGTATATGCAAATTGCCATTATAAAACCTGATGCAGTAGACTTTGTAAAAATTAACATTTGTATCATTCTCAAAACTTTTGGCCATGACTGTATAGCCCCCTGTAGATAAATATGCCCACTGTAGGTATGTATAGCCCCCTGCAGGTATATAGCCCCCTATAGGTATACATGCCATGCCCCCAGTAGGTGTGTATAGCCCCATTAGTATATAGTTCCCTGTAGGTTTGTATAGCCCTGATAAAATACAGTCCCCTGTAGGAATAAATGACCCCATATGTATACAGTCCCCTGTAGATATATATAGACCCCCCATAGGTATATATGCCCCTTGTAGGTGGATATAGCCCCGTGGAGGTATACAGCCGCCTGTAGGTGCATAGCCCCATTAGTATACAGCCCCCCTGTAAGGATATATACCCCCTGTAGATGTATATAGCCCCCTGCAGGTATATATACCCCCTGTGGTTGTGTATAGCATCCTGTTAGTATACGGTCCCCTGCAGGTAAATATACCCCCTGTATGTGTATACAACCCCTTTAGCTATATATGCTCCCTGTAGGTAAATATGCCCTCTGAGGTGTGTCTAGCCCCCTGTTGGTATATATGCCCCCTGTAGGTGTTTATAGATCCCAGTTAGTATACAGGCCCTTGTAGGTATATATACCCCCTTTTGTTGTGTATAGCGCCCTGTTAGTATAAAGACCACTACAGGTATATATGCCCCCTGTATGTATACAGCCACTGTAAGTATATATACCCCCTGTAGGTATATATGTCCCCTTAGGTGTGTATAACCCCCTGTAGGTTTTTATAACCCACTGTAGGTGTAGCTATAGCCCCTTGTAGGTATATATGCCCCCTGTTATTGTGTATAGCCTCCTGTTGGTATATATCCCCTATCGGTGTGTATAGCCCCGTTAGTATACAGTCCACTGTCAGTGAAAATAGCCCCCTCTTAATATACAGTCTTCTGTAGATATATATGCCCCATGTAGATGTATATAGCCCCCTGTAGGTATATATTCCCCCTTTAGGTGTAAATAGCTCCCTATAAGTATACATACATAATGTATATAGCCCCCTATAGGTATATATGTCCCGTGTAGCTCTGTATGGCACCATGTTAGTATAAAGTTTCCTGTAGGTATATATGCCTCCTGTATGTATACAGCACTCTAGGGGGATATATACCTCCTGTAGGCAGGGCCACCGTACAGGGGGTACTCCTGTACTGGGCCCAGTGAAATAAGGGGGCCTGCTGTAAGCAGGCCTCCTTATTTCTCATGACAGAGTGGCGCCCCGGGTGGGTCCCGAGCTTCTATGGGCCCCGGAGGCAGTACTCCGCTGTACTCACTGGAAGGTCTAAGGTGTTAGGCCTTAAGCCTGCAAGGCGCCGGCCTCTATTGGTGACGTAAGCAGCGCGGTCACGTCACATCACTCCGCCGCCTATGCAGGGCACCAGTAGAAGCCGGCGGCAGCTCGTCGCGGCCAGGAGCGGTAGAAAGGTGAGTTGTAGGGGTTTTTTTTCTAACTACTTAAAGGGGACCCTGACTACAAGTTAAAGGGTGCCCTAACTACAAGCTAAAGTAGGCCCTAACTGCCTAAAAATAAAGAGGGCCCTAACTACCTAAAAATAAACGGGACCCTAACTACCTAAAAATAAACGGGACCCTAACTAAATACAAACTAAAGGGGAACCTAACTACCTGCAAACTATAGGGGACCCTAACAACCTGCTAACTGCCTGTATACTACCTAAGGAGGCCCCTAACTGTCTGTATACTACCTAAAGGGGTACCCTTACTGTCTGTATACTACCTAAGGGAGGCCCTAACTGTCTGTATACTACTTAAAGGGAAGCCCTAACTGCCTGTATACTACCTAAAGGGGGTCCCTAACTGCTTGCAGCCTATATAAAGGGGGCCCTAACTACCTACAGCTTACCTAACTGGGGGCAACCACCTACCTACAGCCTAACTAACTGGGGTCCACCAACCTAACTGTAGCCTATCAACTTGCCTAACTGGGGCCTGTTTATCTACCTGGGGGCTATTTACCTACTACCCGTGGCTAGGTGCCCACCAAGCTACCTGGGGCTGGCCTACCAACTTATCCAGCGGGGGTCTAACTACCTAAATGGGGCCTTGCACATTTGCCTACCTACCTAGGGTCTTGTCTACCTACCTTGTAATATAATTGTGATGGGAGCAACCCATAGCTGTAGCATAATCTCCAGGGGGTTATTCCTCTCCCCACCCTCCAACCCCTTAGGATACTAGACCTCTAAGTTATGGCTTGTACCCGCTCTCCCACCCCTGGGAAGTTTGTACAGAGGTGAGAATAGGTGAAGAGATGCTGGAAAATTGAGGATTGTAAGATATTTGTGTGTAATTTCTGCAGGAATGAGTGGTGGCCGGGACAAGTCATCATGGCGGTGATTGGGAGTTACACTTGTACTTTCTTGCTGGTGTGTATTTTAGAAGGTGGTGAGGTGAGTGACCTAGAGAAATGTGGAGGGGGATATTGTATGTGGGTGGAGGGGGATATTGTATCTGGGCCGGTGGGGGATATGGATGGAGCTACTTAGCCCTGTGTCTATGATATGTTAGACTGACATATGTGTGAGACAGATATGTGAGATAGACAGATACGTGACTCCCTTGGTATTAATGCGTACTACACAATACAGTTCTGTTTTGCACACTGTATTATGTGGTAAAATGGGCGCATATATGTCCGAAAGGCTTTTTTTTTTTTTTTTTTTTTTTTGCTGGAGGCAGGGCGATTGGGTTGCTGGGGGTGGGGTTTACAGGGGGGAAGGCCCAGGTGTTTCAGCTGTATGGGGCCCTGATTTCTGTTGGTGGCCCTGCCTGTAGGTATATATGCCCCGTGAAGTTGGATATAGCTGCCTATAGGTGTATACGACCCCTGCAGATGTGTATAATACCTTGTAAGTATATACACCCTCTGTAGGTATACATAGCCCCCTGTAGGTGTATATGCCCCCCCCCTGTAGGTGTGTATACCCCGATAAAGGTGTTTATATGCCTCCTGTGTGTATAGCCCCTTGTAGGTGTATACATGCCCCCTAGGTGTATGGCCCCCTGTAGGTATGTATATCCTCCTGTAGGTATATATGCCCGCTGTAGGTATGTATAGCCCCCTGTAGGTATATAAGGCCCTATAAGTGTGTATAGCCCTTTGTAAGTATATATACCCCCTGTATGTGTATACAGCCCCCTGTAGGTATATATGCCTCCAGTAGGTATATAGCCCACAGTAGGTGTGTATAGTTCCCATTAGGTATATATGACCCCTATAGGTGAATATAGCCCCCTGTAAGCATATATGCTTCATATAGGTGTAAATAGCCCCCTGTAGGTGGATAGCCCCATTAATATACAGCCCCCCTGTAAGTGTGTATAGCCCCTTGTAAGCATACAGACCCCTGGAGATATATATGCCCCCTGTAGGTATATAGCCCCCTGTAGGTGCATATTACCCTGTTAGTATAAAGCCCCTTGTATGTATACAGTACCTTGTAGATATATATGTCCCCGGTAGGTATATATGCGCCCAGTAGGTGTGTATAACCCTGTTAATATATAGTTCCCTGTAGGTTTGTATAGCCTCCTATCAGTATATAGTCCCCTTTAGGTGTATATGTCCCCTATATGTATACAGCCCCCTGTAGGTGTGTATAATTTCCTGTTGGTATATATGCCCTCTGTAAGTGTGTATATCCCCCTATAGGTATATATACCACTGTAGATGTGTATAGCTCCCTGTAGATATCTATGCCCCATTTAGGTGCATATAGCCCCCTGTAGATGCACAGCTCCCCTGTTGGTATATATATCCCCTGTCAGTGTGTATATACCCCTGTTAGTATACAGTCCCCTCTAGGTACATATGGCCCCTGTGTTGTATATAGCCTCCTGTTGCTATATATGTCCCCTGTCAGTGTGTATAGCCTCCTATAAGTATAAAGTCCCCTGTAGGTATATATGCCTTCTGTATGTATAGAGCCCCTGTAAGTATATATACCCAGTGTAGGTAAATATGCCCCCTGTAGGTGTGTGTAGTACCCTGTAGGTATATATGCCCCCTGTAGGTGAATATACCCCTTGTAGGTATATATGACATCTGTAGATGTTTATAGTTATATATGCCCCCTGTAGGTATATATGCCCCTGTAGGTGTTCATAGCCCCCTGTTGGTATATATGCCCCCTGTAGGTATATTTAGACCCCTGTAGGTGTGTATAGCCCCCTGTCGGTATATATGCCCCTTGTAGTTGTGTATAGATCCCATGTAGGTGGATATAGCCTGTAGGTATACAGCTCTTGTAGATATATAAACCCCCTGTAGGCATATATGCGCCCTCTATGCATCCAGCCCCTTGAGGGTATGTATACCCCCTGTAGGTGTGTATAGCCCCTTGTTAGTATACAGACCCCTGTAAGTATATATGCCCCCTGTATGTATACAGCCCCTGAAGGTACATATACCGCTTTTGGTATATATACCCTCTGTAGGTGTGTATAGCCCCCTGTTGGTATATATGTCCCCTGTAGGTGTGTATAGCCACCTGTTGGTATATATGTCCCCTGTATGTGTGTATAGCCCCCTGTTAGTATACAGGCCCCATTCGGTATGTATACCCCCTGTAGATATATATGCTCCCTGTAGGTTTATACAACCTCCTGTAGGTATATATAGCCCCTGTAGGTATATATGCCCCATGTAGGTGTGTACAGCCTGCTGTTGGTATATATGTCCTCTGTAGGTATACATACCCTCTGTAGGTGTGTATAGCCCCACTGTAGGTATATATGTCCCTGTAAGTGTGTAGACCCCTGTAGGTATATATGCCCCCTATATGTATATAGTCCCCTGTAGCTATATATTCCCCCTATATGTATACAGTCCCCTGTATGTGTATATGCCCCCTATATGTATACAGTCCCCTGTAGGTGTATATAGTCCCCTTTAGGTATATATACCCTCTGTAGGTGTATATAGCCCCCTGTAGGTATATATACCCTCTGCAGGTGTGTATAGCCCCCTGTTAGTATTCAGCCCCCTGAGTGGATAAATATCCCCTGTAGGTGGATATGCCTTCTGTAGTTGTGTATAGCCTACTGTTGGTATATATGTCCACTGTCAGTGTGTATAGCCCCCTGTTAGTATATACTCCCCTCTAGGTATATATGCCCTCTGTATGTATCCAGCTCCTGTAGGTGTATATGCACCCTGTAGGTGTGTTTAGTCCCCTGTAGGTATATATGCCCTCTGTAGATATGTATAGCCACCTGTTGGTATATATGTCCCCTGTAGGTGTGTATAGACCCCTTCTAGTATACAGTGCCCTATAGGTATATATGCCCTCTTGAGGTATATAAGCACCCTGAAGGTTTGCATAGCCCACTGTAGGTGGATATAGCCCCCAGTAGGTGTATAGGGCCACTGTAAATGGACATGGCCTCCTGTAGGTATATATGCCCCTTGCAGGTGTTTATAGCTCACTGTAGGTATATATGCCCCCTGTAGGTATATATTGCCCCTGTAAGTGTGCATAGCCCTTTGTAAGTATATATACCCCCTGTATGTGTATACAGCCCTCAGTAGGTATATATTTCCCCTGTAGGTGTGTATAGCCCCCTGTTAGTATACAGTACCCTATGGGTCTATATGCCCCCTGTACGTGTGTATATCCCCCTGGCGGTAGATATATCCCCTGTATGTGTGTATAGCCCACTGTTAGTATACAGTCCCCTGTAAGTATATATGCCCCCTGTATGTATACAGCCCCCTGAAGGTATATATGCCCCCTGAAGGTGTGTATAGCCCCCTGTGGGTAGATATGTCCCCTGTACAGGGCCGCCAAAAGAAATTTCAGGGCCCCATACAGCTGAAGCACCTGGGTGTATGTGGGTGGAGGGGGATATTGTATGTGGGTGGAGGTTGATATTGTATGTGGGTGGAGGTTGATATTGTATGTGGGTGGAGGGGGATATTGTATGTGGGTGGAGGTTGATATTGTATGTGGGTGGAGGGGGATATTGTATGTGGGTGGAGGGGGATATTGTATGTGGGTGGAGGGGGATATTGTATGAGGGTGGAGGGAGATAGTGTATGTGGGTGGAGGGGGATAGTGTATGCGGGTGGAGGGGGATAGTGTATGGGGGGGGAGGGGGATAGTGTATGTGGGGGGAGGGGGATAGTGTATGTGGGTGGAGGGGATATTGTATGCGGGTGGGAGGATAGTGTATGCGGGTGGAGGTTGATATTGTATGCGGGTGGAGGTTGATATTGTATGCGGGTGGAGGGGGATATTGTATGCGGGTGGAGGGGGATATTGTATGCGGGTGGAGGGGGATATTGTATGCGGGTGGAGGGGGATATTGTATGCGGGTGGAGGGGATATTGTATGTGGGTGGAGGGGGAAATTGTATGTGGGTGGAGGGGGATATTGTATGTGGGTGGAGGGGATATTGTATGTGGGTGGAGGGGGATATTGTATGTGGGTGGAGGGGGATAGTGTATGTGGGTGGAGGGGGATATTGTATGTGGGTGGAGGGGGATATTGTATGCGGGTGGAGGGGGATATTGTATGTGGGTGGAGGGGGTTATTGTATGTGGGTGGAGGGAGATATTGTATGTGGGTGGAGGGGATATTGTATGTGGGTGGAGGGGGATATTGTATGTGGGCTATTGGAGGGGGATATTGTATGTGGGTGGAGGGGGATATTGTATGTGGGTGGAGGGAGATATTGTATGTGGGTGGAGGGGGATATTGTATGCGGGTGGAGGGGATAGTGTATGTGGGTGGAGGGGGATATTGTATGTGGGTGGAGGGGGATATGGATGGAGCTACTTAGCCCTGTGTCTATGATATGTTAGACTGACAGATATGTGACTCTCTTGCTATTGTACTACACAATACAGTTCTGTTTTGCACACTGTATTATGTGGTAAAATGGGCGCATTTATGTCCTAGAGGCCGTTTTTTTTGCTGGGGGTGGGGCGATCGGTTGCTGGGGGCGGGGCGATCGGGTTGCTGGGGGAGGGGTTTATGGGGGGGGGGCCCAGGTGCTTCAGCTGTATGGGGCCCTGAAATTTCGGGTGCCAGCCCTGCCTGGAGGTATATAGGCCTCATATAAGTGTGTATAGCATCCTGTTAGTATACAGTACCCTGTGGATATATATGCCCCCCTGTACGTGTGTATATCCCCCTGGTGGTAGATATGTCCCCTGTATTTGTGCATAGCCCCCTGTTAGTATACAGTCCCCTTTAGGTATATATACTCCCTGTAGATATATGCCCCTATAGGTATATATAGCCCCCTGTAGGTATATATGCCCTATATATGTGTGTATAGCATTCTGTTGGTATATGTCCCTGGTAGGTATATGTCCCCTGTAGGTGTGTATAGCCCCCTTTAGGTAAATATGCCCCCTGTGGGTATATATGTCCCCTGTAGGTGTGTATAACCCCTTGTAGATACATATGCCCCCTGTAGGTGTGTATAACCCCCTGTAGATACATATGCCCCCTGTGGGTATATTTGTCCCCTGTAGGTGTGTATATAGCCCACTGTTGGTAGATATGTCTCCAGTAGGTTTGTATAGCCCCCTGTTAGGATACAGCCCCCCGAGTGTATAAATATCCCGTGTGTATAGTCCCCTGTAGGTATGTATGCTCCTTGTAGGTGGATATAGCCCCCTGGAGGTGGATATGCCTTCTGTAGTTGTGTTTAGAATCCTGTTGGTATATATGTCGCCTGTTAGTAAACATTCCTCTCTAAGTATATATGCCCTCTGTATGCATCCAGCCCCTGTCTGTATACATGCCCTCTGCAGATGTGTATAGTCCCCCTGTAGGTATACATGCACCCTGTAGGTTTGCATAGCCCAGTTGGTGGATATAGCCTCCAGTGGATGTATACAGCCCCATTAGTTGGGCATAGCACCCTGTAGGTATATATGCCCCTTGCAGGTGTTTATAGCTCACTGTAGGTATATATGCCCTCTGTAGGTATATATTGCCCCTGTAAGTGTGCATAGCCCTTTGTAAGTATATATACCCCCTGTAGGTTTATATGCCTCCTGTAGGTATATAGCCCCCTGTAGATGGATATAGCCCACTGTAGGTATATATGCCTCCTGTTGGTATATATGTCCCCTGTCGGTGTGTACAGTCCCCTGTTAGTATACAGTCCCCTGTAGGTATATATGCGCTCTGTATGTATGCAGCCCCTATAGGTATATATGCACCCTGTAGGTGAGCTTCCCCCCTTTTGGGAAATTTATAAAATGCCCACTGTATTTTGTGTAAAAACCCCCCTTTTTTTGTATCATTTTCCCCGGGGGGGTATTTTTAGGGCCCGGGTGGTGTCTTTTTCCCCTGTAGGTATATTTTACCCCCGAAATGTGTTTAAAAGCCCCGTTGTGTAACCCCCCCTAAAAGTGTTTAATCCCCCCTTTTTATTTTATACAACCCCCTAAAGGGTTTTTAAAAAAACCCCCCCCCTGAAAGGCATTTATAAAACTTTCTGTATGTATCCACCCCCCTAAAGGTTTTTTTTAACCCTTTGAAAGTGTGTATGGGCCCCCCTTTTGGTGCTATATGCCCAAAGGGGGGTTTATTTTAAAAAAATCCTTGTTTAGTATAAGCCCCTTAGTGTTTTAAAAATACCCCCCTGTGGGCCCTTTTATAGCCCCCTGTAAAATTTAACTTTTAGGGTTTACGGGCCCCTGTAGGTATTTTTTCCCCCCTTTTTTAGATTTATTTTGGGAACCCCAATTATTTTTCCAGTCCCCTTTTGGCTATATAGGGGGGCCCCCATTTTTATTTTTATACCCCCCTGTGGGTATAAAATATCGCGGGAAAAAAAATTTTTGGCCGGGGGGAAAAATAATCCTTTGGGTGTGTTTTGGGGGGCCCCTTTTTGGGTTTTTTACAGTTCCCTTTGGGTATATATATCCCCTGTAGGTGTGTATAGCCTTCTGTTGGCATATATGTCACCTGTGGGTTTAAAACCACATCTTCTTTTGGGTTTTTTGTATAGCCCCCCTGTAGGTATTATTATCCCCCTTGCCCGGTGTTTTAAAAGGCCCCCTTGCGGGGTCCTTTAAAAATGCCCCAACCTTAGGTGTGTTTTACCCCCCAGTTGGGGTTTTCCCCCCCCTGATTTGTAAAAAATTTACCCCCTTTTGGGGTGGGGTAAAAAGGCCCCCCTGTGGGTTTTATATTTTCCCCCCGGGTATTTTGTGTTTTGTTTCCCTTTGTGGGGGGAATATACCCCCCAAATAGGTGTATAGGGCCCCCTGTAGGTTTTATTTTGTCCTTGCAAGTGTTTATGGCCCAAATGCGGGGGTATAATGCCCCCCCTTTTGTGGTTGTGAATATTTTCCTATTGGGATTAATTTTTCCCCTTTTTGGGGGTTTAAAAACCCCTTTGTTATTTAAAACAGTCCACTTTTGGTAAAATTTTCCCCTCTGTAGTTTGTTTGCCACCTTTTTGGTTTTTTATTTTTCACCTTTTGGGGGGTGTTTTTAAAAACCTTGTTGGTATCCCGTTCCCCTGTAGGTATTTTTTATACCCCCTTTAGGTTTTTTAGCCCCTTTGAAAGGTGTGTTTTAACCCCTTTTTTGGTTTAAAATTTTACCCCCTTATAGCAAATTTTTTAAACCCCTTTTTAAGTCCCCAATCCCCCTGTAGGTTTTTTGGGTTTACCCCCCGGTTTAGGTTTTATTTTTTAAACCTTTTGTGGGATGTGTATAGCCCCCTGTGGGTGGGGGAATATGTCCCCGGGGAGTTGTTTTAATAGCCCCTTTTTATTTATACAGCCCCTTTTGGGAGTATTTATTTTTCCCCCTTTTAGGTGTGTATGGGGCCCTTTGTAGGTGCTTTAATAGAAAAATTTAAATATCCCGGGCCCCCTTTTAAGTTTTGTATGCCCCTTGAAAAAGAAAATACGGGAACCCCTGTAGAATTTTTTGCCCCCCTGTGGGGTATATCCCCCCTTGGTTAGTTTTTACGGGGGCCCCTTTGTGGTTTGGTTTAAAAGGGGCCCCCAAAGGTATGTTTACTTTTTCCTTGTAGGTATATTTTTTTCCCCCTGTAGGTGTTTTTTTACGGGGCCCTTTTGGAAAGGTGCTTTAGCCCCCCATATAGGTATATACAGGGCCCTTTATAGGGTTTTAAAAACCCCTTTTGGGGAATTTTAATCTGCCCCTTGTAGGTGGGGAAATGGCCCCCTGTAGGTATATAGGGTTCCCCTTTTGGGGTTTTGTTTTTTGTTTTCCTGAAAGGTATACCTTTCTCCGGGGTTATATTTTTTCCCCGGGGGTATATATCAGTCCCCTGAGGTATTTTACCCCCCTGGTTTGTTTTGCACCCCTTGAAAGGTTTATAGGGGCCCCTGTTGTATGCGCCCTTGTAGGTTTATTTTTCCCCCCCTGAAATGTTTTGCGCCCTCTGTAGGTTTTTTTGGGGCCCCTGTATGTTTTGAAACCCCTTTCTGTAGGTTTTAATTTTGGCCCTGTAGGGTTTTGCGTCCCGTCGGTATATATGCCCCCTGTATGTATACAGTCCCCTGTAGGTATATATGCCCCCTGTATGTATACAGTTCCCTATAGGTATATATGTCCCTGTATATGTACAACCCCGTGTTTAAATAACTGGGGTCGTGTGTACAGACCCCGGTTAGTATACAGACCCCCTGTAGGTGTGTTTAGCCCCCTGTAGGCATACATGCTTCTTGCAGGTGTATATTGCCCCCAGTCGGTGCATATAGCCCCTGTAGGTGTATACGACCCCTGTGGGGGGATTAAATTTGCTAGCCCCTGTGGGGTAGGGCCCCCCTGAGGTATTTATGGCCCTGAGGTGTGTTTCCCCCGGCATAAAGTCCATTGTAGGTATGTATGTACCCTCTGTATGTATGTATGTGTGTGTGTATATATATATATATATATATAACCCCAAACCCCACAAATTATACATACACCGCCCTTTTGAGGTGTATATAGACCCCCACAGGTATTTGTGCCTCCTGTAGGTATGTATAGCCCACTCTAGGTATAGCACCCTGTAGGTGTATACAGCCTCTGTAGATGTGTATTACACCCTGTAAGTATATATATGTTCCCTGGAGGTAGATATAGGCCCCTGTAGGTGCATAGCCCCATTGGTATACAGCCCCCTGTAGGTGTGTATAGCCTCCTGTTGGTATATATGTACCCTATAGGTGAATATAGGCCCTTGTTAGTATACAGTCTCCTGTAGGTATATATGGCCCCTTTTAGGGGTATATAGCTCCCTGTCGGTGTGTATAGCCCACTGTCGGTATATTTGCCCGCTATAGGTGTGTATAGCTCTGTTCCCCCGCCAAGCAGCCGGCTGCAGGAACTAAATTGGCGTAGCAGTAGGGCGTTCCCTATGTACCTGGGAAGGGTAGGGGCTTTCCCAAGGGGCCCCCGTGTCACGGGGAGCCCTAGCAGCCACCTACCCTTTCCAGTGAAAAAAAAAGAGCCCAGGCCATATTTTCTTCAGTGAAAATTTTTCCTAGAAGCAAGGGTGGGAGCGGACCGCACCGAGGGAAGTCCTTGCCCAATGGAAAAGACGGTCCTGCGTCAAAGTTCAAAAACCGATAAAATACCGGTCAGATTCTTTATTCAGAATTCGCTCAGTATTTTATCTGTGGTTGGAGATCTTAATAGAAATGTGATACTTCTATGAACTAGATTCTTTTGTTCCTGCTGCATTGAGTAATCTGGTAACATCTTTTAATTTGGTCGCAGAACTTTTGTATCTGAGCTTTTTGCCTGACTTGCTTTGCACCAACAAAATACACCCAAATTGCAATAAACCTTAAGTGATGCTCTGGAAAATCACGCCTTTTTCTCCTAGCCGCGTGATCTATGATTAGCATCTAAAATGTCTTCATAAATTTGTCTAAAGCAATGGGCAAAATTTCAGCATTTAGGCACAAACAGATTGGAAAATTTACTATTGTTTCTTATAATAAAACCAAATATAATGCACAATAGTTCAAAATGAAGATAATGGTGAGTACTTGAAGGCCATCTGCTTTTCATTAATCTGTGTTGATAAAGGCTGCTTTCAAGATGGCGGCCATGTTCTGGAAAAACAGTCCGCAAAAGAAGATGACCCCTCAACCCATTAGATTGCTGGGGTATTTAATCTCTAATTGTTTTCCTTTAGTTTTGAAATTAAAAGGTGTTATCATCTGTAGTTGAGTGAGTCATAACCACTGCTCTCTTCTTCTGCACCTTTATCACGACATTTTGCCTTATCAAGTTATTTTGTTGGAGTTTTGATTCACAGAATCCGCATGCCACCACTTGACCTAATAATTGACCGCCAAACAATTCTATTTTTTTCCTGTCACAGAGTACGAAAAGAGAACACAAAAGCTGGTTGGGTAACTGATTCCATTCGTTGAATACTTTTCCTCCATTTATTTTATGGAAACAGCCATCATACTTTTATTGTATTATGCCATGATACATTTTTTTTTTTTTTTTTTTTACAGTTGTGTTCAAAATATTAGCAGTGTGTTGCTCAATAACATGAGTTAGCGCACGTAAATCTTTAATAGTTTTTATTTCCATGCATTGGGAGCATTGCACACTTTTCTAAATCAAAAAGTAATGAGAAATGTATAGAATTTACTTTACAGAAAATTTTAAAAAATGAACGTTGGGTTGTTCCAGAAAATAGCAGCGTCTGCATTTGTCTTTTCAAACTCAAGAGATGTTTTCTTATTTTTTTAGGATTTAGCATTCCTGTGAATCAGTCACCTAATATTTAGTTGTATAACCACAGATTTTTAGAGTGCTTAGTCATTCTGTGTTGCATTAGAGTTACACCAACTTTCCTGGCATCTGATCATCTGTTATTCCAGCCGCGGAATGCTTTGACTACATCCCACTATTTATTTGCAATGTGTGGCGTTTGCCAGACATCAATTATTGATGTCACTTCACAATGGGCGGTCACTCCGAAGAACCTCATGTTTGTGGAATGGAACCAAGATTTGCTCGAGTACTGGTGGGTATGTGGGTCGTTGATTTGTTGAAAACTTCGCCATTTCACGGGCATTTTCTTCTCCGTGTAATGCGAACTTGCCCTCTTCAGTATTGTGTATATGCAAACTGGTCACGCTCCTGGTTGCGCCGTAAATAGGCCTGCACCATAGTAAGAACAACATGCCCATATTCGTGTGCTTGCGTACCAACAGGCTTCACGTCTTCAGAGTTGCTTTGTAATTCAGAGTGTTGGGGCGTCTGATGAGTGTCAGTGTCTGCGGCGTTGTCTGCTCTTCTTCCATAAGTTTTACGTTTCCCAATCAACTTTATAATCAGAAGTGTATTGTTGCTTCTCCAAACAACGCCCACATTTCCTTGAGGGCTTTTGCTGTGCTGGCTTGCGACTTAAGGGGTTGGCGACACATGCTCATTTGTGTAAACCTCCTGCACCAGTCTCTTCAGTGTCTTCGGTGTGCTTCAGAGAAAGGGGGTGTGTTGTGATTTGTTTTACAATTGCAGTATCTTGTGACTCCCCGCAGTATGACATACACCAGGCACTTTCAGCCGCCCTGGGTCAAAGAAGAGGTCTGTTTTATGTGTAGAATGTAAGTAGCTATCATTGTAGCTCAGAGGTAAAACTTTCGCCTCCAGGACACAAGGGTCCTTGTTCAAATCTCTGCAGGAACCAAAAAACCTGTTGGATTTTTTTCTCTTTGATCAATGCCCAGACTGATTGAAGGTTTCTATTGTTTAATTTATTATGTCTGTTGTTTGACTACAGTGCTATAGAATGTGCAGAGGACAGGAGTAGAATGACAGCACCGGGGGTTTGAGACACAAAAAAAACACTATTACGCTGTCTCGGAGGGAGAAGTGATGTCTGAGGCATGTCTGACCACAGGACTAGGCGAGCTCTCAGCCGCTGGTCGTATCCCCTGAGAGATATAGCTGTAAAACAATGGATCACTATCGGAGCAGCTAAACAAGAACGGTTAGAATTTTTAATAATGATGAATGGTGAAAAGTATTTATTATTTATTGTTTACAAAAGACTTCGCCACGTGTCAATTTTTACTTGTGGCAAGAACCCCTTTAAATAAGGGCCAACCTGATGTACACACCTTTTCTTCATGAGAATGATTGACCTCATCTCATTGGAGCTCCACACTGCTATTATTGTGAACACATCCACTAGCAAATAATTATTGAGAGTCTCATAAATTGGTGAATTGACATGTGGTGATATCATCTATATCAAGAAGTGTATGATTAATTCTGATTAGTTCTTATTGGATCTGCTATTGTTTTTGAACACAACTGTACTCATGGAAAACCAGATTGAAAAACTGTAGTAAGGTTGCATGCTCAGATACTAACTTCTGCAGTTCATACAGGACACAGCTTAGGTCCCAAACACAGAAATAAAATGAGATTTTTTTTTCCATTAGTTAACATTGCAATGATAAAAGAACAATCTAAAATGCCTGAGAAAATTTCACAATTATAAAATTACATTATAAAGTACAAACTTTTGTTTTTACCCAGATAAAAAAAACTTGTCGTAGAAAAATAGGTAGATTTCATTTAAATAAGCATTGAACAACTTTGTTAGAAAGTCGAATAAATATAGCTTGAAGAGGGTTAAGAAAAAAACACGGGAATCAGACTAAAATAGAAAAGTCAACTTAAGTCCGGGTGACCACTTTTTCCAAAAGTTCCTTCTGAAGGCCAGAAGGGCCAGGAGCTTGCACTACAGTACAACATGGGGGCTCTATTCCTTTTTAAAATCATAACCAGGCTTGCGTTTTTTTGCAGGCTCCTCTGAAGTCAGGTACCGGTAGTTGTTTAGATACAGGTTAGAGTTACGTTGTTGGGCAAACTCGTGTCGTCCTCATGATAGCTTTATAGAAAAGCAATTCCCGATCGCTGGTTGATGGGGAAGGCTGTGGATGCTGCTTGTAGTGGGGAGCCTTTCCAGTGATGGACGTTGCAAAGTTGTGTGTAAATTATTCAGAATTGCTGACTTATGTTGCTTCATCTCCATGACCGTTGACTTGTTGTTAAAGCTCTGTAAATTATTTTGTTGGGCAGCCGGTGCCATTGCCCCTGAGGCGACCAGTGTGTGCTGGGGCAGCCTTTCGAACAGCCTCCTTTTTGTAATGTAACTAACTTTCCTTTTCGACTCTGGCAACGAGGCCCGAATCTTCGATTGTGTTTTGTCAATCATTGCAATTTTTTGTTTCATATTTTTGTTGTCGGTGACCGATTGCAGAGATCGGCTTGGATTGTAGTTCGACATTTGTGATGCTCAAATAAAATGGCAGTTTCTGGGGCCATCATGGCGCCGGGTCTGAAGCTCTGATATTTTAGGTATGCCGTTACTGGGTCTCTGTCTGGAATATGTGGAGTTGCGTATATTCGGGGTTTCATTTGCCTCACATGTTTGCGATTTTCTAACATTTCAGTTTGACGATCGGAATATTCTAAGTATTGATTCCCCCTTGGGTCAATTTTTAACTTGATATCGCCCCACTGGAGGCTGTACTGTTCCTTTGTTCGCAATGCAAAATGAATACCATTGTTGAAGAATACCAAGTTGAGTAAACTTGTCGGATTATCTAAGGACAGGGTCCCCGTCTTGAACAGATTTTCAATGTCATCATCTGTTAGAAATGCCTCCTGCCTGATGGGTGGATTTGCATTTCGCTGCATTTTGTTGTTGAGAGATATTTAATTTTTGATTTAAGCGACTGTGTTTAGTCAGTGGAAAGTCTTTGCTGTTCCCATAAATGATTGTGTGGTTGTAGCTGTGTTCCTTCAAGTAGCGGTCGATACTTCCTACCATACAGCGCAGCGTGTGCGGCTCGTATTCGTTGCCATCTTTGCGTTTCACCACCAGAATAAATTTCGAGAGCAGCGTGTCCAGCTCTGTGTGAGGTATTTCTTCAATTTTACGATTCGTCTCATTCAGTTCGCAACTCGCAATAGTTTGTGTAGTGTCTGAATATCTGAGGTAGTTTTTCTGGCCGTGTTAATATTTTTTTGCTGTTGTCCCATTTGGACATGATCTTGAGTGGTCTGTGAACTGAACTGTGACATTTCATTTTGACAAGGTGGAAAAGTTCTAACACATTTTCTTGCGTTGATGTTATTTAGTGTTGTTGTGCCATTATTGACGTGACTATTCAGCATGGCTTGTGCATTGCTTTTATGTGCTCTTTCTCCAGGCAGAATGGGTGGCTGTCCAGAAATAAAAGGTGTTCTGAAAAACAGTCAAAGAATTATGAAGTATGACTGCCCAAAATACTAATTGTTACTTTCTGTAAATACACTTAAAAAAAGAAATGTAAAGGAAACCTGTCAGAGGGTTTATGCTGCCTTATCTGAGAGCAGAATGTGCTAGAGGAGCTGAGCTCTGTGATATATAGGGTTATATGGTAGAGGGGAGATGCTGAGCTCTGTGATATATAGGGTTATATGATAGAAGGAGAGAAGCTGAGCTCGCTGTGATATATAGGGTTATATGATAATTGAGAGAAGCTGAGATCTGGTGATATATAGGGTTATATGATTAATGAGAGAAGTGAGCTCTGTGATTATATAGGTTATATTGTGAAGGAAATGAGATTTGAACGTTAATATTGTGTGTTGCATGACATAACTATGAAATCCCAAGCTATTTCTCCTTAATAGGGGATCTCAGTGTGAGCGATTTGCATTTTGTTGGGGAGGAATGATACTCAGCAATATGAAGAAGGCGATTTGAAGATGGTTGCAGTCCAGGACTGTAAACATTTGTGTGTCAGTTTCCCCAGGATGTGGCATGTTTGGTTATCCATCTCCCTTCCTTAAGTTTCGTTTTACTGGAAATCAACTACAAAGTTTGCGGCTGGATGCATTCCAGAGACTTTCTACTCAGAGACAAGCATGGACTCAGAGATGAATGCACTCAGGAAGCTGCCTAAATAGGAAATACGTCGCGTTCGCTCTCGCCCCTAGTCGCGCTCTGTTTGATTACGGAGAATCATACAAATATGTGTGTAATGCATTGTATGTGCAGGAATTACTTGGAACATGAATGAGATTGAAACAGTGTTCTGTGCGTCTGACCAGTTTCTAATCGGCCGATGACATGTTACCCTGATGCTGATTTGGAGTACGGGACAAACGGGTGACCCCAGTGTTGGAGTAACGACCCCCGACCAATATGATAGAGGAGAGAAGGTGAGCTCTGTGAGTATATAGGGTTATAGATAGAGGAGAGGAGCTGAGTCTCCTGTGAGGTAAAAGGGTTATAGTGATAGAGGAGAGGAGCTGACGCTTCTTGTGATCTATAGGGTTATTTATAGAGTAGAGAAGCTGAGCTCTGTGATATATAGGGTTTATATTAGAGAGGGAGAGAAGCTGAGCTCTGTTGATATTTAGGGTTATTATTATAGAGGGGAGAAGCTGAGCTCTGTGATAAATAGGGTTACTGATGATAGTAGGTGAGTGCTGGCTCTGATCGATACTATAGGTTATATAAGAGGGAGTTAAGCCGAGAAGAAATGGTATCATTTATACTTTCAAAATAACTTGTTCTCACCTGATAAGCTTGAGGCACAGGACCATCACCATTTTTACAGTGAGGGTAAAATGTGCGTGGGCATTGCTCAGCGAGATTCATCTGTTAGTTTGAATGAAATTCGCTGTATTGCAAAAAGGGAGAACACAATCTCAAAGACATAATTAATATGACATGGCCAATAATTTGGTAGTTATCAGATTTGGAGGATTATTTATTTTTTGTTGAATAAAGTGGTTGTCCAATATTTTGGAAAAAAAAGACGAAGTTTGTATGCTGCCAATAATAATCACATAAAAAAAACATTCAACTGTCTCTGCGCGATCTCTTTTCCGCGGATCTTCTGTTACCTCGCCAGACTATGGGTCTGAATGGAGAGCGTCACTGCTGCGCAAGCTGTCTGACCGCCATTCCGCGCGGTAGCACCGGAAGTAACAAAGACAGAACAGGGAGAGACGCCCCAGAGCCGCGCAAGGGCTAGGTAACGCAGATGGTAGCAGTTTTATGTTTTTATTCTCCAAGGACAAACCCTTGAATTTCTTTCACATTGACAAATTTGTATGGTAAAATACAGAATTCCCACAATTTTCTGTGTGTGGTCATAGATTTATACAAGTCAGTGATGCAACAATATAAATATTACATACATATAGTATAATAAAATAAAAATATAACAATATCCTTAGAAGGTATTTTTCGGATAACGCGAGGTTTCTTCACGAAAAACAGAACTTTCATGCAATTTTTTGTATGTGAATGAAGTTGATCAGAAACAATTTTCAGAAAATAAATTTGATATCGATAAAAAATATTGCCCAGTGCAATATGTATTTTTTCTGAATAGTCTCTCTCCCACAGTTTGGCAGTTCTGTAATGTGCTCCTTTTTATTGGGCTTCCTGCAGTTCTACATCAGCTGTTTGATGAGAGGAAGCTTAGCTGCTCTGTGTCTCCACATACAGAAAACTGATTTTGTGTCCAGCCCTGGAGATCAGGTGTTCAAAGGGGTTTGGCTTTTTCAGGGCAGCCTTTGAAGCCGCACCTATTTGTTTCTGCCTTCCAAGGCTTTCAATATGAGGAATCAGGGGACAAACATGGAGACTGAGGTTGAGAGGATGGAAGTTAGACAAAGCAGCAGCTGATGATGCCAGCAGCTTGTTAGTTTTTCTCTACAGGAGAATGGTGAAGGCCAATCAACAGGTAAAGCTGCTTCTGTGTGTGTGCATGGGGAAAGAGGTCTGTGTATGTATAGAAAAGCACAATTAACTAATTCCGAATCCAATGTGCTTTGGAAGAGTCGTATGCTGTTTATACCTTTGACCGATGTTCTAACCATATATTGTCGCAAGGTGTAAACGCACAGTGAATGTGGGTGACCATGATGGAACCACACTGATAGCCTTGTGGGCGGTGACGATGAGAGATGATTGTTAAGGGATGTATGTCGCCAATTTTTTTTTTTCTTTATTAAATCAAGCCCCTGATCCCATATTGCTTTCCTCTCAGCTCGTTCTTATTGTTCCTCGATTGTAGATTTCTGCTATTCGGCTGTCTACATATGTGATTCGTGGGAAGACAGTCTTGCTTGCACTGCTTTAAAAGGCAGTCAGAGTAGATACTTTACATGTCTAGATTCATGCACATAGGATCTAAAGACAGTATTCATGTCCATTGAGACTGTATAGGTAGAGTGTTTCACTGTGAGGGAGGGGTGAGAGGGGGTAAGCGTGTGGACACTCTCCTCTTGTGGACTGGTGGATTCTGTGTTATGCTGTTACCACAATGGTGTCTCCTTTCAGTCTGACCCTGCTGTGTTACTGATAATCGAGCAGACACTGAAAATTCTCTAAACAGAACAGGAAGTGTAGGCGATTGTGTAGGACCTAGAGGTCCAAAGTGAAGATGGAGGACATAAGAATTATGATAAAAAAGAATACTGAAAGTGATATTGTGAAAAACTTTAAAAACATAACCAAAATAATGCTAAAGAATTTTTTGTGGTGTGTTCATCAAAAATGACCTTATTTGTTTAAGCTCACAATTTTTATGTTAAACGCACAAGTCCTTGTGTGAAGACATTTTGCTTTAATTAAAAAAAAATCTTTAAATGACTGCAAATTGGTACATTGTCACCGATTAAGGTGTGGGCTATAGAGATAATTAGTCAAACGCCGCCCCATGAACTATGCGTTATTTATCACAACATTCATGAGAATATGTAACCTACATGTATAAATGCATAAGGTTAACACTTACCTGGGTTGAGGTCATCCACACAAAATTTCGTGCTTCCGCTCAAAGATGATCGTCTTCATGTTGACTGCCCCAAAGGGGTCTCTTCCTCCCAAAACATCATTGACGCACCGACCTCAATTTTCACATCTTGAAATAATTCTTTCCTAAGGTAAGAGTGCTCGGTAGAAATGGCTTAATTACACGCCTTGTAAGATTTAACAGCTCTAGCCCGTCATGACGGTTTTGTAATGAGATAATGTCTGGCGCGCAAACCAGAAGAACTACCGCGTAGATGTTGGGTAGCTCCCCTCCAAAGTGTTTGGAATATCACATGAACAGGCACCAGGCTTATCTCACAATGCCTTACATGGCAGATATCCTATTGTGATTCTGAAGTCATGATGTAATGTTGGATCCGGAAGCCTGATGAGCTGATAGAAACCAAGTACATCAGCGTTCACAGCAGTCAAGACAATGTCCCCAAAAAGATGGTGGTCACTAGAGGGTTAAGGAGTCAAATTTGTTTTGGAAAGAATAAAAAGGGGACTCATACTCGAGTCCTCTCTCATTATGCACTAGAGACTCAGGTCGAAATCAGTCTCCTGCTTCTATATTTACAGAGTATCTACTCGTTTTGCACTGCACTATACTATGCTTTCAGGCTGTCTCCCCACTGCACACAAAATCGTCTGTTTTGTCTGCAGCATAAGTTCTGAAATTTGATATAAAAGAGAGATCAGAGAGAGTAAAAGCTGTGCCTATAGACTTGTACAGGCAGGCCCTCATTCGCACTTGACCATCTATTCGCAAACTGTGCAGAAGTCGTGTGTGTCTATAGATAGGTTAACATAATGGAGGCTTACTGGAGTGCTTGCATTGCCCTACTTGTTAGTTCCAATTAGAGTCTCATCTGTGCGCAGAGGTAAGTAGCTTGATGGAAGACAAGTTCCAGCATGCCCAGCAAGAGACATGAGGTAGTAACGAGTCGAGTCTAGAGCATAACAGAGGGGCAGTCGTAGATACTAGCCAAGATAAGAGACACCGCGAAAGGTAAAAACCTGTTCCCACGTGCACTATCGCCACGCAGAAGCTCGAAAACAATAATAAAAACGCGCTATTTGTGCTGGATATGTTTACTTTCTTGTTGATATAGAGAAGTATAACGTGTTTCGACGACGCATGCATAAACATTCGTAGCAAACCTCCGGTCCCTTGTCTTCTTCTCTGGTTCGTCGACTCCGTGTGGCGTCTCACGTAGCGTTGTATAGTAAAAACATTTGTCTAAAAACGGTTGTCTCCACAGAATGTCTTGTTTTATTTTCTGATCGTTTTTTTTTTTTTTTTAAACATTGCAAAAAATGACTAGGGCAGAAAATTTACTATTGGAGTTTATGTAAAGCACCAAAAACGCCGCAAAAATGCAAAAAAAATAAATGAATGTTTTTCAGCAGCTTTTGACAGGCAGTGGACTAAAAAACTGTAGTTATCTGAATGTATTTTTAGGTGAGGGTGATTCCGTACGAGATTGTGAAGGGATCAATAGGAAAGTGTGGTCGGCCCGTGACATGATTTGGTATATAGGTCGTTTGTGTCCACGTGCTGGTGTGTGGAATCTAGAGATGCCTTATGAATGAAAGGAAAATCTTCTCCTTTTTGTCCACTTTGTATCTTGCTTCGTACTTGTGTACCGCGATTCATCGGCAATCAGAGTGTCCTCTTCATATATACAGTCGTTTAGTTTCGGTGGCGTTCTTTGTTTTACAGATTCTTTGAGGATCATCCAATTTTCGCGATAGATAACAGTTCGTCTTATCCTTGTGTCGTCACTAGTGTGTTGCAGTCCGCTGAGGGTCGCATACTTCCGTTTTGAGAAGAATCCTCGTTATAGGAGTCTACTTCGGGATTACAGCCTTTTGTATATGTTTCTACTTCGAGGTTTTACAATCTCTGGTTGGTCTTGTCGCTTTGGTTTAGCAGTTATATATCTTCTACCTTTCTAGGTTTGCGGTTCCACTGTTGTGTGATATCTATTCTGTTTACCAAAGTTCACATGTTATATCGTGTTACCCGTGTCCGTTTACGCCTCGGTTGATGTATGTCGATATTTCGTGGTTTAGGCCTCTGTTGTGTGGTTCTACTTTCTGTGTTTGTATGTAAAGATCTCTGTTGTATGTGCGCTGATATTTCACACCTGAAGTTTACAGTCCGTTGCAGGGATCGTGCCATCTCGGGTTTCAGTCATTTAAACTATTATCGCCTTCCAGTTTCCAGTCATGGGAGATTGCCTCGTCTTCTCCACTGTCGTCTGAGAGATAGTTCTCCTCTTCATTGTTCTGCTGTGATACGCGGTCACTTTCCTCTTTCTCCTTTTCCATCATATCATCTTCACAGTCTTCTTGTTTATGGGGTAGGTTGTGATATTTGTCACTGCCGTCCTGTGATATATCAAAGTCCTCCTCTGTAAAATCTAGTGAATACAGAGGACTCTCACATCCTTCTGAGGTGCTAGTGTTCCTTGAGTCATCTGTGGGGAAAAAGAAAAAAAAAAGTGAAATCTTAACCATGGCCGACAGCAACTGGATATGTGTTTGGATTGATGAATGACATGACCGACGGGACGGTAGGGACTAACCGCTAAATATTGCTTTCTATTTACTGCCGCAGTTATGTAATGCTGTGTAGTACAGCCGAATGCTGCATATGTGATTATGTTTTAAGTCTTGGATAATTAAAGTGTTTATAATTTTTATTACGGGTTCAGTTGTGCTTTACAAGTTGTGCTAGTGGGGCTTGGAGAACCCCGGTTACCCGTTAAGAAGCCATCAGCATGTATCTTGATACTGGTCAAATTAGTTTGTATAGCGACAGCAACTGGCTGCCATAGTGAAGAGATGTCATTATGGACTATAACATGGATGCTGGAAATCTCTGTAAGAGACCCGTATGTGTGTGTGTGCCTTGTTGTAAGGACATAATCAGCTGCTCACGCATCCTCAATAGCGGGCGGCCAACGAGCTATTTCTCCTGAATCCCCCGTACAGTTGCTCACTTGGCTTGTCCTTTGACGGTGGCTTATCTATTCGCTAGAATAAAAAGAGACATAAAAGGATGTGGTTCCATGCCATAAAAATAAGCAAGGGATGATCAACTGTTATACAGACCCCTCCCTCCTAACCATCCATCATCAGGGTATGGGTGCATCACAGAAACAAGAATGGGCATAACAGAATAGCGACCGTCTGTATAAATAGAGGTTGTGGGGTCGCTGAAAAACACAGATGGCAACTTCGACCCAAAATATATATTAGTTGGTCCAGTGACGTTCCAATGCGGTGCCAGGAGCAAGGAGTGGAATTGGGTCCGGACGCAGTGCTTAGACAGCTTTACACCATTTATCTTCAGGCCTCATGACATGAGGAGTGTAATTGATGACATGGAGCAGGCAAAGCGCTGCCACAGGGGGAAGAAGAAGATTCCGCTCCCAGGGCAACAAGATATCGAGCACAATTGTTTCACCTGCTTCAAAGTATGTAGAAGAGTTTAACCATTCATCAAACTGACTGTGGGCTGAGGGCAATTCCTTTATACCCTGACATGTTAGAGAATGTTGTCCATGTGGGTCACTGCTTTGCCACCAACCGAAATTAGTATAACCAGAGGCCGTTTCTTCTAGCGTGGAAAGGGTCAGACTTGAGGTCATGTATGCAGGATCTGATGGAGGCAATACTATTTCTCAGAACAAAATTCAGAGACTCCACAAAAGTTATTCATTACGTTTTTGTTGAAAACTGTTTTTTTTGCCCACTTACTGCAGCATTTTTCATATTTACAATTTATTAAAGTTTTTTGTGTTCTCAAATCCTATAAATCTATTTTACACTGACAAGCAAAAGGGTAACAATGTTTTGAACTTTTGTCTTTCAGGCTCCATATCTCACCATCCACTACAGCTTTCCATGTGAAACTACCATCATTTTATAGACAATCATCTTGGCTTTCATACATTACTTTTACCTTCAACTATTTAGCACCTGCTTAGTTATGCAGATTCTTGTTATGTAACTGCATTGTTACTGTTTTGCTCCTGGTAGTGGGACAAACTGCATCATGTGAGGCCCTGACAGCAGGAAGAATATGGAATGAAGTCCGTCCATTCATTCAAAAGCCAAGAGGTGACGTCCAGGGGAAATATCAGAGTCAAATAGTCGCTCATCACAAGGTTGATCAGTTCTAAAGCGACAGACACGGCAGTGGAGGAGGCTCGTAGGCTTCATAAGAATGAGATCACAGACGTCCATGCAAGCATCGGGCAACACACATTACACAGGTCTGGAATGATGGCCCGAAAAAAGGAGAAGAAGCCTCAACTTCAATCTCATCATAAGAAGCGTCGGCATAGAGCTTACAGAAAAGGACAGAAAATGGAAGATTGGAAACAGGCGATTTGGAGCGAAGAGATGAAAGTCAATAGACCGGGCTCTGATGGGGGCAAATGGGTTTGGAAGAAGCAAGGGAAAAGGGGGCAAACGGATCGAGAAGTTGGATGAACTGTCAGGTTCGGTGGAAGAAGCCTGATGATATGGGGAGGGTTCACAGCCAAAGATGTTGGATACTTGACGAGGATTGATGGGGACCTCAATGCTGAGCTATATGTGAGTGTCCTACAAGATGAGTTACTTCGTACACTAGAGTATTCTGGGTAGGAAAAGGACAACAGTTTCCAGCAGAACAACGACCTGAAGCAGATGTCAAGGTGGGATAAAGAATGGTTCAAGGATACTGAAGTAAGGTTGATGTATTGGCCCCGCAATCCCCAGATCTCAACCCAATCCAACACTTGTGGGGAGAGGTGAAGAAAAAGCTGGATTCATACCAAAGTCCAGTCTGCGCCAACATTGGGAACGTGCAGAAGAGACCGGGGGTCAGATTTTGGGGAGACATGCTTGAATCTGATCCAGAGCCCAGAAAGATTCAGGCATAACTGGAAGCCAAAGGGGGATTCACCACATAAAATGTAAATTTTTATTATTTTTAGGAGCAAAATAGTAACACTGCAGTTACAGGAAAGAATCTGCAGAACTAAGCAGATGCTAAATAGTAAATAATGTATGTATAAGATGGATAAGATGATTGTCTATAAACAGATGGTAGCCTCACGGTCAAAGCTGTAGTGGATGGTGAGATATGGACCCTGAAAGTCTCAAGTTCAGAACATTGTTACCCTTTTGCTTGTCAGTGTATGTTCTACCTAAATAGCTTAATTATTGTATAATAAGGTGATAAAAAGCCTGATGTTACCATTTTACTACAGTAAAGTAATCACTTAAACATGCGCCGTGTATGAGGGAGTCAACAGTCGGAGTCTTGAGGAAAATTGAGGAGTCGGAGCTTTGGTTTAGACTCCACAGCCCTGTGTATAAAGCTTAGATGCACCACCCGTGGTCCAAGTCAAACTCTCTGATCTGCAAAGATAGCTGGAGGCCTGGCAATGCTTTTATCACCCTGCATCAGCAGTGCCAATTTACTGAACCCTATTAACCCACAGGTAGGTCTCTGTGTGGTGGTGTGTGTGGTGTGGTGTGTGTGTGTGTGTGTGTGTGTGTGTGTGTGTGTGTGTGTGTTGTGTGTGTGTGTGTGTGTGTGTGTGTGTGTGTGTGATAGGATAGTGTAATTTTGGACGTTCACACTTCTTAACTTTATGGAATATTGTAACCCTCGGAACTGTCCCATGGAGCTGTATATAGTAAAAACAAACAGTAGGATATATTTATTTTATCATCTGTGAATATAGCTTTACAGCACAGTTGTATAGAACAGAGGATGTGCCCACACCATCACCCAAATGAGGACCCCTGTGATCAACGGACAGCCTTCCACTGCAAATCCCAGCTGTTTAATTTCTTACATACTACTTTTTACTGCAAACCAAAGGGAGGGTGCTTCCTATATCCTCTTACCGCGGGCTCCCCACTGGTATATAATGAAAAAAATAAACACCCCCCCCCCCCCCTCAAATTAGGGTTAAATTGCTTTTTTGTGTTTGCATCATCTCCAAAACAAGTGATAAAAGTTATTCTCTAAGTTACAGGTACCACAATATGCCACGATTGAAGCTGTACTCCGGTATACAGCCTCCGCTGCCATTACAAGCTGCTGGTTGCTTTAGATGGAAACCTGCTGGAGCCAGGAATGCATAACAGAGATAGGACCAGAGGAGACCATGCGGCTACAACATGTTCTATTCTCCTTATGTTTCTGGGGACGCTGTTCATAGAGGTATCCGATTTCACAGATAAGCTTTAAACATGTTTGCAAATGTGAATAAATTACCACCACGTATATTTTTCTTCCGATTTTGTTTCACTTCAGAGATACAGCAGGTTCTCTCTCCTGCCTGTTTACAGACTTTTACAGGCGACTTCTCTGCTGTAGCCGTCACCAGCCTGGTGACGTTACTCCCTGATTTGCCTAACAGGACAGAGCTTGCTTCTCAGTCTCTTTATCTTTGTAACTGAACTGGGAGAGTTAGCTTGTGCCACCCTGTCAGGGCTACAGAGCACATAGCTGCTGAGCCACACTGTTATCTTCACTTGTAAATACACAGCTTTGCCCTCCTTATTCTCTAACCTTGTTTGCCTGTAGCTAAGGGAACATCCCTTTAAGAAGTTTCAAACTTGCCACAGCTCAAATCATTAGAGTCCATTTATAGTGTACCCCATTAGGCTCATTATCTATTCTTGTATATTTTTTTAACTTGGTTTTTATTAAAGGGGTTGTCTCACTACAAAGATTGCTTTTTATGTTAAAGATCTTTCAAAAACAAGTGTGTCCATTAACTGTGTCCTACCTATTCCTAGATATCCCCTCTTGTATGGGCTGCATCAGGTCCTCAGGTCGCTATAGCTACAGACCTGTTCGATGTCTCCTGATAGGCTGCCAGCACTGGTTGCTATAGCTACAGACATGGCTTATACTGCAGACTAGTAGAAGCCAGTAAACACGCCCCTGAATTCAAAATGAAACCTAGAAAACAGGACTGAGGCGAGATGAATCAATGTAAGTGAGACAACCCCTTTAAATGACATTGTAAGCTACATGTCCTCTACTGAACAGAAAGGGGACAGGCTGGTTTAAACGGAATGCGATTACTCCGCAATTGTGACCCCTTATAAGGGGTAATAAAAGTCTAGCATAAAATACCCCAAGTTTTGTGCTTTTTATTGCCGCTATCTCATGCGGAAGCATTGTGTGAGTTACACCGCAGTGAGCCAAAACTGTGAAACTCGGGCCTTCCTACCAGCAACCAGTTTACTAGAGGAAGAGGAGCCCTGCAGAGGAGGGAAGAAAGGACTCACTGGAGGTCACTACCCTTCTAGTGACGAGTCTTCAGTGGTTTCTTTTCATTGAAGATCTTGAACAACCTTCTATCAGGGTATGTTAACACGACGTATATGGGGGGCCTACTTCAATGCGCCCAAAGTACGCCCTGCAAATCCGGTAAACTCATAGCACTATGTGAAGCCCCCCCATATGTCACTTCTTTTGGGTGCTTACGCGCCGGGGAATACCGAAGGGAATAGGAGGTGTTCTGTAGCGCTGTTGAAAATACTAGCGCCTGTTCTAGCCATATAATATCAAAGTCTATGGTGGAAGCACCCCTTTACTATGTAAGTAAGGCTATGTAAGTAAATACATTTGTCAATCGGGCTTTCTTGATCTTTTAGGGTATATAAAAAATACAATATTCTTCCCTGGTATTCTCTTCCTTCATGTATGCTTGTCTTTCTTGTTGCTTTCCCCTTCCGAAACAAATTATAAACCATTTACAGCTTAACCCCTTCATGCAAACGGATGTCCGGTTACGTCCAAACTGTGTAAAAGCATTATGGAGTCAGACACTAGTAGACACAACCATAAACTCTACTTTTAAGAATTGGTAATATGATAAAAAAAAAAAAAAAGAGTCACTTTCACTTCTGTCAAGCTCCAAAAACCTAATACAGCGAGTCCCCGACTTACGTCTGTCCCCTAGTTACAAACGGGGACCGGAATGACGCAAGCCAGGGACAGCTGACAGCGTCCGAGCGCTGCGGTGGCCGGGGCGCTGTCAGCAATCTTTGCAGCTGTCTGCGACTCCTAGCAGCGCATACAGCTGACTCTCCGGTCAGCGTCGGTGTCCGGGCACTGCCATGTCCCGAGCACCGGCGGGGATCGCTTCAGCTATATGCGACTCCTCCCGGAGCGCATACAGGGGAAGACTCTATTGCGGAGCAAAGAGCGAGCGCTCCCTGCTCCGCAATAGAACTCCGGAAGGCCGCAAGCAGAACTGCCTGCGCGGCCTGATGACATCACCGGCCTGTGCAGGAAGATGGAGCCGGAGGTTAGCAGCGGGGAGGCGGGGGACTGTGGCGAGTATCCGCGTTTGTTTTTTTAAATAAGCCCTCTCTCTACCTACCTATGGGGGATATAACTACCTATGGGGGACATACCTGCCTATACTTGCGATGGGGGACCTATACCTGCTATGAGTGACCAATACCTGCCTATACCTGCTATGGGGGACATATACCTGCTATGGGGGGACCTATACCTGCCTATACCTGCTATGGGGGACATACCTGCCTATACCTGCTACGGCGGACATATACCTGCTATGGGGGACCTATACCTGCCTATGCCTGCTATGAGGGACCTATACCTGCCTATGCCTGCTATGAGGGACCTATACCTGCCTATACCTGCTATGAGGGACCTATACCTGCTATACCTCTATAGGACCTATACCTGCCTATGCTGTATGAGGGACCTATACCTGCCTATACCTGCTATGAGGGTCCTAGACCTGCCTTTGCCTGCTTTGTGGGACCTATACCTGCCTCTGCCTGCTATGAGGGACCTATACCTGCCTATACCTGCTACGTGAGACATATATCTGCTATCGGGGACATATACCTGCCAATACATGCTATGGGGGACCTATACCTGCCTATGCCTGCTATGAGGGACCTATACCTGCCTATGAGGGGACATATACCTGCCTATAGCTGCTATGGGGGACATACCTGCCTATACCTGCTACGGCGGACATATACCTGCTATGGGGGACCTATACCTGCCTATGCCTGCTATGAGGGACCTATACCTGCCTATGCCTGCTATGAGGGACCTATACCTGCCTTTACCTGCTACGTGGGACATATACCTGCCAATACATGCTATGGGGGACCTATACCTGCCTATGCCTGCTATGAGGGACCTATACCTGCCTCTCAGGGGACATATACCTGCCTATAGCTGCTATGGGGGACATATACCTGCCTATACCTGCTATGGGGGACATATACCTGCCTATAATTACACACCATACATGTACTAAATATATTGGTTCCGACTTACATACAAATTCAACTTAAGAACGAACCTACAGTCCCTAACCCGTATGTAGCCCGGGGACTGCCTGTAATTATAAAATCTAAAATAAAATTTAATGTTTCCTAAAATGTTAAAAATGAAAAGTTGCAAAAATTATTTTAAGATCATAAAAAAAATATACATTTCACCATCAGAAAATGGCTAAAAATGGGCATGAACCATGAGCAGAGTTAAGGGGTTGAGGAGTGGAATGGGACAAGACTTCTGTTTTATGGATGACAACAAATGCAAACGTAGAGATGCCAGAGGTCACAACAATCACTTTACTCAAGGTACTCACCTATGCCGGAATACCTAATACAATATTATTACACCCAGATTGTCTAGAGACACTAACCTTCGGCGGGAGGGCATTCCTTGCTATTAAAACTCTTGCATGGAAGAACCATTTTCAAAGCAGAAGATGTATCCGCTGAGGTTGTGTCGTCCACTACGGAGACACAGAAACAGAATGGGCATAAGTGACGGTGCGCACATACAGTGACTGCAGACAACACTGGAGTATTGCTATGTAGTGCTTGGGGTTGTCTGTCCATGGGCCATGTGCCTAGTGCCACTCTCAGACCTTAGAGTTCATGTTCTCGAAAAACGCTTTAGAAGAAAAGAGCTCAGAGGGGTCCTGCTGATCTGCAGGTGAAGAAATAGCCTCAGTTACAAGACATCCTAGCTCCCTGGTCACTGCTGCAAAGGGTCCCCTCCCCACAATGAAAAGCTTTAAACATTTAGGCAATGGTAACTAAAGGGGTGTTCTGACCGTGCAGAATGATCCCGGCAGTGACCTTGCCCATTCATCCGTCAAGTGACAGGTGCAGCGGACAAGGTTACTGCCGGGATCAAGAAAGGTGCTTAAAAGGTCCAAGTAGCCAGCACCTTTTCATAAAATAAATGAAAAACTTCTTTATTTATGATTCCATTAAAAGAAATAAATATCAAAGTGGTCAGACAGACTGATGTGTTTCGGGTAAGGTACTGCCGGGATCAGTTTATAGGAGGTAAGTATACTTCTTTTCTTCTATTTTTCAACATGCCCCGACAGACTACCGAGTATTTTGTACCATCAGAATACCTCTTTAAAGACTATTAAGAAGTACATTGCTGTTCTGATTTTGCTTTGTTTAGGAGATCGTGGTGATTGGATCTACAGATTGTGTACACAAACTTCCCTAGGTTACCAGCCATCTCTCTCTGCTCTCATTACTCCAGCAGCCTTTTCCGGCCATGGTAACTCACTCTCTGAGGAGCTTGTTTATCTATGTTACTGACAAGTTTTAACCCTCTAAAGCCCTGTAGCCTTGGGCACTACAGTTCACAAACCTCCTGCACCTATGTTCATGGAACAGGCTCCGCTGGAAACAGCAGAGCTGATATGCCAATCAGTGCTGTAGAACCACTCACAGTCTGATTAGGAAATGCGAGTCTGAAGCTGTCTGTGGTTCTGTGAAAGAGCATGGTGAGAACACACTTGATCCTCCAGATCAGCTGCCATCATTGGAGGAATAGCAATGTAAATTAATCCATTGAAGAGAACCTGTCACATAGGTTATGCCCCCCTTGCTGAGGGCAGCACAAGCTAATGTCAGACCTGCTGTTCCCAGCACTGTGCCCCTTATTCTGTAAGATGCTGGAGTTTTAGAGCATTTAATGCTCAAATCTGGCAGTTTGTAGCCAGAGAAGAGTCCAGCTTATTCATGAGCAGGTATTAGCCCCGCCCATCAAAGGCTAGCCCCGCCCACCTGGCAGTTATTCATGTTTCTACCTATTCAGAGTAATAAGGTAATCAATGGTGAGTAGGCGGGGCTAGTCTCAGATAGGCGGGGCATGAATGAAACCAACTCTTCTCTAGAAGAACAGGCTGAATAATGACAGATTTGAGCATTAAATGCTCTGAAGCGCCTGCATCTTACAGAATAAGGGACACAGTACTGGAAACAGCAGGTCTGACACTCGCTTGTGCTGCCCTCAGCAAGGGGGGCATAACCTATGTGACAGGTTCTCTTTAATGATGCAGCTATTTCAGATTATTGCTTCTTGTTTTTTCCAAAGAGCAGTAACTTTTTTTAAAAAAAATTTCTCCATATACATAACTGCATAAGGGCTTGTTTTTTGCGAGACAAAAAGTACTTTTAATAGTGCCACTGACCAAATTATGTAATGTACCAGGATACCCCTCAAAAATTCTATGTGGTTTGGAACATGCAAAAAATACAACTGTGCCATTTTTTTTTTTTGGGGGGTGGGGAGTGTTTCATTTTATGAAGTTCAATAGTCTGGAGGTTTCCACCCCCACCCCCCCCCCGACCATGCCCACTCCCATGCGCCAATGGATAGTAGAGGTGCAATGCGAAGGGACTCTAGGGGGTTAAAGAGTTAAGGCTCGGAATTCAGTGGAAGTTTGGTATCCCGTCCAGGGGGCGCAAGTCCGCAAAAATTTGGTGACATTCGCGTCTGTTTTAGCCATGAGCTCCTCCATTATTTTTTTAAATTTGCCCTGTAGTGCCATTTTCTGAGACCAGTAACTTGTTTTTCAATTTGTGGAAGCGAGAATAGACTTATTTTTTGCAGGCTAAAGTCTTGTTTTTATTTTTATCAGTTTGGGACTTTTTGATCACTTTTTAGTCAAACATTTTAGGAACGTAAAATGACAAAAAAAAAACCCATGCGTTTTGGCGTATTTTTCCCTCCCTTTTACGGTGTTCACTGTATGGGATAAATTATGTTATATTTTAATAGATTGGACTTTTATGGACAAAGCCATATTAAATATGTGTAACATACTGATTTTCTTATTTGTAATAAAATGCCAAAATGGGGCTCTGAACTTGTAATATTTTTAGTTTATTGTATTTAATTTTTTTTTTTTAAATGTTAGCATTTTGTTCCTTTAGGGAACTTGAACGTGCAATTGTTTACACTTTATATGACAATACTATTGTACTGCCATATACAGGCATTCTATTCATCTCCTATTACATCCTCCTTATAGTGTCTAAATGGTTAAGTTGCAGGGATCGAAGCCGTCTTTGATCCCGGTCACTAGTGGCATTTGCTGCCTATTTCTAAAAGCTGGCACCCACCAGGTATAGAGCAGGCTCACATACTTCCTTAAAGGGGTTGTCTCGCTACAAAGAATAGCTTTCAAAATGTAGGGAACACTAAATGAAGACATTTCCCAGATATATTGTTTTGTTTATCTGTTTTTGTTAAGGAGCTACAAGTGAATTTATCACCTCCCTGGCTATTTCTGTTCCCTCAGTGACCGACCTGTGTACATCTCTCCCCTTTGCTGTTTGTTCTATGTGATAGCAGGGGGTGATGTCATCACACAGGTCACAGCAGCTCTGTGTAAAAAGCTTGATTTATCTAAAGTAAACAGCACTAATTACAGGCTTTTGTTTGAGATCAGATAAAAAAAAACTCCTGCTAGCAGTTTCAGAGAAGCTTCTGAACTACTTAGCAACTGAAAACACAGAGTTGAATACAGGAGTAAATGCAAGGAGCTCAAGGAGACAGTCTGACCAGGAAGTGACAGAGAAACCAACATTATTTCATTCATTCATCTATGAAACTCTGATGGGGAGACAACCCCTTTAATACTGCCACTGCGTACAGTGCAGTGCATTAAGGGCTTAAAGATATCACGGGCATTGGCTGATTTTAATGGATGCCAAGGGATGGTTAGAGCAGAGAGGTTGTAGTAGCTGGGAGACCTCACCACCTCTGAACTATGGATATTCAGACTAGAAAATGCCTTTAACCCCCTCCAAAAGGAGCAGCTTTTGCCCAAAATTTTCATTTTTTTCATCCCTGCCTTCTAAAAAGCCATAACTTTTTTCTTTACCAAATTTATATAAGTTTTCTTTATCTTTAACTACTTTAAAAAAAAAAGAAAAAAAAAAAAAAAAGACACCTTTTTTTAAATCTGCATATTTTAAAACGGATGACTTTCTTATATATGAACCTCTGTGAGAACCTGTTTTTTGCGGGACGAGATGTAGTTTTTAATGACATCATTTTAGAATATGTACAACTTTGAAATCTAATTTTTTGTCGGAAGTGTGGTGACCAAAAATTAAAAAAATAAAATTTTTGCCTTAAAGAGAACGTATCACCTCCACACAAACACACAATGACATATATTTTTCCAATACATGTCATTGGCAAACAAGAGGGTTCACCTCAGTATTACAGGGGGACAGACTTTACTTTTCTCAGGCAATGACTATTATCTAGTAGAATTTATTCTTTGGGAGATACTCACTGTGCAGAGGGAGCTAAGGATATAGATGCTTGTACAGGGTAATCTGAGTCTCTCACTACATACAGCGCAGCAGGCACACAGTGTGACAGGGTTTACCTGTTGCTTCCAGCCTCCTCCACAGTAGCACACAGGCATCTAAATTACACTGCTGCTAGTGTTATAATATCCAGCACAGAAATAGCAGCCCAGAGCTTACCAGTGTGCACACATGATGTAGACTTCCTGGCTCCCCCATGCACAATGAACTCTTCCAGCTCAGAAGCAGTTAGTTTCCCCAGAGCTGTCAACATAGTGATCCACCAAGCAAGCGCTTTTTAAAAACTGAATTACAGGTCAAATGTTTCATTTTACAAATGAAGCATATTTATGGAAGTATTTTTATTTTAGTCTCCTGTTACTTCATGAGGTTTCCTTGGAGGTAATAGGACCTATCTAAGTATAATAGGACCTCTCTTTCTTTTGTTGCATTCACTGCTTCAGATAATTATACATTTTAGTACACTGGCCTGTAACCAACTTGGCAATGTCAGTTATACTTCACAATTTTTCTTCTTTTTATATTATTAAGCAAAGAAGAGGGGTAATTTATTTTAAATTTTTAAAGCAAAGAATTTTCTTTGCTTAATTTTTCAGTTCCACTGCGTGGTGTGATCGCTTGTACACTACACTGCAATGCTAATGTATTGCAGTAAAGCGTACAACTACTACACTTTTATTACATAAATAGATGGATTAACATGGGAGGACTTGGAGCCTTCAATAGGCCACCTGGGTTCCTATACCAATTAGCTGGCACCCTATGATCAGGTAACAGAGAGGTGGCACTTCTTCCTTTAGAAGGGCTTACTTGCTGCAGTCACATTGACTATAGCATCTAAGTAGTTAAACGGCCTGGATCTTGCTCATCTCCCATCCCAGAAACTATGTACCTGAGCATAATCTAAACTCCCTGCATAACACTGTGACATATAAAAATATCACATGCTGGGAAGGAGTTAACATTTTATAATTTTACTGTACATGTTTAATGACAAAGGCCTAATAAGGAACAAGAAAAAAAAAAAAAAAATTACCAGGTGGCGCGAAGGCTTGAGGATCTTCCACGATGATGTCCTTGTATAGACCCTTGTGTCCTTCTACGTACTCCCACTCCTCCATGGTGAAACTGACCGTAATGTCCTCATATCGTAAAGAAACCTGAGACACAAAAGACTATTTCGATCAAGATCCTGCCTGTAGTGTAGCCTTCTGGTATCCCGACATTTCCTGCAATCCTCACCTCTCCAGTCAGCAGCTCAACGATCTTATTGGTGAGGTCCAGGATCTTCCCATCACTCTTCCGTTCACTGGCCCATGATGAGAGTTGAGGATCCATGATGGACTTAAGTGACAAAGACTCACCAAATTTTTTTACAGGTGCATATTCCTATAAACACATGACAAATACAGATACTCAAATCTACTAATTTACAAATTTTGCTTGAACGGTGAAAGCGACAGAATCACTCACCTCTCCGGTCAGCAGGTAGATGATTTCCAAGGTGAGCTTTAATATTCTCCTAGTCACATGATCCTTGTCCATCATCAGCGGGCACATAGGATGGTGTCAGGAGGGCCCTTGAGCGGTCTTCAAGACGACCCCTATGAACAGACATCATGTAAGGATGTGCAATCTTGTAAATCTTGTCGCCACATGGATGCAGAAATGATTATTCCCTAATATTTTCTGTTCCATTTACATACAAATATCTGGAGAGACCGCACACCAAAGGCTATCCTCTCATCTGCTCTGAACAGGGATGAATGTATTTAAACCCAGCCTGACCATGCAATGTAAATTGTGCAGCAACTAGCAGTGTGTCAGTCTGCAGATGGTCCGACTCCTCAATTTCCCTGACTCTGACTCCCTCATACATGGCGCATGTTTAACTCCTTAACGACCGCGCACCGTCTTTTGGCGTCGGCTGGTGCGGGTCGTTCGTCTGCAGCGACGTCTTTTGGCGTCGCTGCAGACATCGGAGTTTGCAGCGCCGGCTCCGCAATTGCGCTGTGATCGGGGCTGTACTACACAGCCCTGATCCCAGAGCATGTCCTGTGAGCATCGGGGTGCGGAGGAAACCGCCGCAACCCGGTGCTTTAACCCTTTGATTGCGGCGGTGCGTTACCGCAGCGCAATCAAAGGGTTTCCCCTGCTCTGTCGGGTGATCGGAACATCCGACAGAGCCCGGGGAACGGCTGCACAGCCAGCCCTGGGGACCTAGAGTGGCCCCAGAGCTGTCTGTGTACTAACCCAGTGACCTGGACACACTGTGTGGTGTTCTAATCGCTGCCTGTGTCAGACTGACACAGATTATAATGTATTAGCATATATGAATATGCTAATACATTACCAAGTGTAAAAAAAAAAAAAAAAATGTAAAACAGTTCTCCCTTCAGGGGAATAAAAAAAAATGTAAAAAAAAACCATAAAAAGTGTAAAAATAAATAAATAAAATAAAAATAATATTTAATAAAAATAATTGTGCATAAATTACACACACAAAAAAACCTACACATATTTGGTATCCACACAACCGTAATAACCTGTGAATTAATCTAACAAGTGTGAAATGTGAATGGTGTAAAAAAAAAAAAAAATTAAATATTGCAATTATTTATAAGTGAACTTAATGTATTACCCCCTAAAGTACAACTTGTCTCGAATAAAACGAGGCCTCGTCCAACTGCGTCATTGAAAAAATAAAAAAAAGTTACAACTGTTGAAACGCAAGGAGGCAAAAACTAAAAAAATGTTCGTCATTAACTACTTTTCAGGCGTTGGGCTTAAGGGGTTAAGTGATATCTACTGTAGTAAAACGGTAACATCAGGCTGTTTATCACCTTATGATACAATAATCAAACTATTTAGGTTGAACATACACGGACAGGCCAAAGGGTAACAATGTTTTGATCTTCTGACTTTCAGACTCCATATCTCACCATCCACTACAGCTTTGAGGCTACTGTCATTTTATATACAGTCATCTTACCTATCTTATACATAAATGTGACTTGCAAGTATTTAGCCTCTGCTTAGTTCTGCAGATTCTTGTCATGTAACCGCACTGTTACTGTTTTGCTCCTAAAATCATAATGTACATTAGTATTTGGTAAATCCACCTTTGGCTTTCAGCACTGCCTGAATCCTTCTGGGCTCTGAATCGGATTCAAGCATATCTTGACCAAATTCTGATCCCAGGTCTCTTCTACACGTTCCCAATGTTGGTGCAGACTGGACTTGGATACAAATACAGCTTTTTCTTCACCTCTCCCCACAAGTGTTGGATTGGGTTGAGGTCTGGGGACTGTGGGGCCAATACAGCAACTCTACTTCATTGTCACTGAACCCTTCCTTCTCCAACCTTGACATCTTCTTCGTGTCGTTGTCCTGCTGAACACTATGTCGTCCTTTTCAGTGTATGAAGCAACTCATCTTGTAGGACAGTCGCATATAGCTCAGCGTCGTTATCAACACCTTTGGCTGTGAAACGTCCCCATATCCTCAGGCTTCCTCCACTGAACCTGACAGTTTCTTCAATTTCTTGATCCGTTTGCCCCCTTTTCCCTTGATTCTTCCAAACCCATTGGCGCCCATCAGAGCCCGGGCTATTGACTTTCATCTCACCAATCTTCCATTTTTCATACTCTTTTGCAAACTCTTTGCCGACGCTTCTTATGATGAGATTGAAGTCGCGGCTTCTTCACCTTTTTTTGGGCCATCATTCCAGACCTGTGTAATGTGTGTTGCCCGATGCTTGCATTGACGTCTGTGATCTCACTCTTATGAAGCCTACGAGCCTCCTCCACTGCTGTGTCTGTCACGTTAGAACTGATCGACCTTGTGATGAGCGACTTGTTGACTCTAATATTCCCCCTGGACGTCACCTCTTGGCTCTGGATGGATGGAGGGACTTCATTCCATATTCTTCCAGCTGTCAGGGCCTCACATGATGCAGTTCCGCAATTTTCTTGGCCCAGAGACGCTATTGAGGAGCTGGATGATGCCGCTTCTCTTTTCTTGGGCACTATTCTTCATGGCTTCTCAAACCAGTGACCCCTCACTTGGGAATCAGCCTAATAACACACTGAGCTATAAGTGAATGTGAGAACAGGTTGTAATTTGTAGCAACAAGAAGAAAAATATTGTTCCATCACCAGGAGCAAAACAGTAACAATGCAGTTACATGACAAGAATCTGCAGAACTAAGCATATGCTAAATAGTTGCAGGTCAAATTGATGTATGACATAGCCAAGATGATTATCTATAAAATTATGGGAGTCTCACGTTCAAAGCTGTAGCGGATGTTGAGAAATGGCATTTGATAGTCACAAGGTCAGAACATTGTTACCCTTTTACATGTCAATGTTAAATATATTTATTGGATACAACTTTAGAACACGAAAATTTTTAAAAAAATTGTGAATATGCAAAACGCTGCAGTAAATGGGGAAAAAACAGTTAACAAAAATGTACTGAACAACATTGGTGGAGTCTCTGAATTTGTTCTGAGAAATCGTATCGCCTCCACCAGATCCTTCATAGATGACCTCACATCTGATCTCATTATTTCCAGGCTAGAGAACAGCCTCTCTACACTAACTTGGGTTGGTGGCAAAGCGGTGATCATAGGGGCAACATCTCTAACAATGCCTGGGTATAAAGGAATTGCCTCAGCCACAGTCAGGTCTGATGAACAGTTGAACGGTTTGACTTCTTTGAGAGCAAGTGAAAAATTTTGCTGTAATCTGGTCAATCTATTTGCTATGGGAGCGGAATCTTTTCCCCTGTGGCAACGTTTTGCCTGCTCCATGTCATCCAAATACTTTTCAAAATCAAACTCCTCATCGTATGAGGCTGAAGATACGGGAGCAGTAGCACTGGCAAGATACAGTTCCTCTTATTCTTGGCAATGCATTGAACCGGACCATTTTATTATATATTTTGGGAATCAGAGTCGGTCCATTTTAGAACGACTCCGTCTCCTGCAAAATGGGAACTGACTCCACAACCGACTCCACAGCACTGGAACCTATGAAAGCCTGAGGAAGGCTCAATTACTACAGCTGGACCATCCATGCTAGAGGACTGCTGTGACTGATGGGTACCAGCAGTGCCCACACCTGAGAGTGATTAATACTCTCTATGCTGGGAGATTTCATCAGGACCTGAACTTGTAAAGTCCCGATGACAGGACCAGGCCTAGAGGCTATTAGTGCTACACCTGGACCATCCACGTGACAGAGAAGTTGTGATTGACGGTTTCCAGTAGTGTCCACGTCGGACAGTGGCCTATGCTCTTTGATCTGGACAAGGCTGCCATAAGTAATTTCAGGACCCTGCACAACCAAAGCATCTTGACCCCCAACCATCAGCAGTTTTTTCTTGCACCACATGAGCCCCTTTTTTCCCAAAAATTTGATCAGGGCCCCTAACCGGAGAACTGCCAACACTGCTGGCCCAGAGTCTGGAAGAGGTTATCGGTACCTGAACCTGTAAAGACCTGATGACAGCACCAAGATTAGAGGATGTTGGTTACTGCTAGAGCTGGATGACCCATGATAGAGGAAAGCTGTGTTTGAGGGTTCTAGGAGCGACCAGAACGGACAGTGACTAAATATTCTCTGGTCTGAGTGAGGTCATCGACACCTGAACTTATGAGTCCTGATAACAGGACCCGGACCAGAGGCTGTTAATAAAGTAAAACTAATCTAAATAAAATGCCTGTACTAAATGGAGCTGTTCCATCCCAGCACTGCCTGCTATTGCTTTGTCACTAAAAACTGTGTACTTTAACCTAGATTGTCAGATGATCAGGTGCAAACGTCTTCCCACCACTTGAACTGTTCCTCATTTTTAACCCCTTAAAGGGGTTTTATCGTTACAAAGATCATGTCTCAGATTATGGGGACAGTAAAAATAAGCACTTTTGTAATTGGGTTGCATTACCTCTGTCACTTGGTTTAGCAGATATGAGCATCTCTGTAAATCTGTCTTCTATTTCTGCTGTTGCTGGTCAGAACACCCCCTGGTCGATTCTCGCACCATAGACACGCCCCCTGCACTGTGATTGGCTGGCTGACATTTCATTAAGCCTGTTGGGATACGCCCCTAGACAGGAAACGCCCCGGCCACGCCCCCTGCGCTGTGATTGGCTGCCTGCACACTCTGTGCTTACTCCCCTCTGAGCTGTTAAAATCGATAGTGAAACCAAGGTCTGCTGGCTCTATGTACATCTCCCAGCTCTAGGTGAAGGATCTGGGCAATTACTGCCTGTTCAAAGGGCTTTTGCCAAGAGGTTGATTAACCTCCTCACAGGTCCAGTCCTTAAGCTGCTACTTGGAAAAGAAGGCGTTCTGTTCCTCAGATCGAATGCAAGCCCCGCTTCCTTATGACGTCATCACCTGTAGTGTATAACATAAGGATTCAACACTGCATCTGTATAAGCTGCTTATATAGTGCAGAGCTTAGGTGATGCACTCTGCAAGACAGAGGTCTTTAAAATTTGTACACATATGTAAAGATATGAAAATATATGTGTAGACATCTATAATTTTATTCATATACACACACAAAGCTCCCCTATATAGTGTCCTATCCTTGCAGTCACACCAAGCACTTCCAACATACGTGATACAATGCATATATTCTGGGGGATGAGACATGATATAGGGGAGCCCTGTATGTGTATATATATCATTATAGAGATTAACACATATATTTTAGGTCTCTCTACATATGTGTAGAATTTAGGGGGAAAAAAAATATACTCTGTGAGGGGACTAGAACTCCAAACCCCTTCATTGTAAAAGCAATAGTCTACCACTGCTCTACCTCTGCACCACCAGCCCAAGTTAGTTACAAGCTGAGTAGGTTCTTCTCTCAAAGCTGATTTGCTTCTCCCCCCATTGTTTTCACTCACATGTCATTGACAGCAAGCAGAGATCTTTACTTGAAGCTGACATTTGTAGTTGAGTAAAGGTCTCTGCCTGTTAGTACAATTTGGATGAACACCACTAGAAGTAACAGCTGCTGGCTTTCAGTTGTGTGTAAACTAAGACATATGACAGGTGCTTGCTGGAGATTGTGGATCCTCGAGGCTGCAGACATAATCAGGCAGGAGGCTACAGAGCAGGTATATCCAGACAACCTTCTGCATCCCCTGCTTTAAACAAAATGATGATGTCACAGATATTCAATGAGGACAGACACGCCTCCTGGGAGGAGAGACACACCTGCTGACAGGAGAGACACGCCCCTGGATTTCAAACTCAATCTGAGAAAATTAGCTGCTCAAACGATAACACCCCCTTTAAGGACCTGGCTTTTTTTTTGTTGACACGTTCGTTTTTCCCTCCTCGCCTTCCCAGAGCCATAACTTTTTTCTTTTTTCACCTACATAGACACGAGGGCTTTTATTTTGCGGGACAAGATGCACTTTCTAATGGTGTTATTCACTGTACTATAGAATATACTGGGAAACCGCAAAAAAATTCCAAGTGGGACAAAGTGTGAAAAAAAAAAAACATTTTCGTCATGTTTCCGTGTGTTTTGCTTTTACGGCGTTCAATCTTCGTTAAATACAACGTGTTATCTGTATTCTACAGGTTGATACGCATCCGGCAATACCAAACATGTACGGTTTCCGTTATGGTACCGTAAAAAAATTCCAAATATTTCTATTTTTTGAAAATTGCGCTGCGGCGCCATTTTAGTTGCGATCCAATAACTTTTTTGTCTGACACCTTACGGACGTCAGTGTAGGGGGCATTTTTTGCGGGCTGAAGGTGTACATTTTATCGCTAGCAGTTTGGAATGCTGCGACTTTTTTTGATCACTTTTGATCATTTTTGAGTGACAAAAATGACCAAAAAACCAATTTTGGCGTTTGTAATTTTTTTTTTTTCCTACCGGTTGTTCAGCGTACGGATAAATGTGGTTTTATATTTTTTTAGATCCTGACTTTTTTGGATGCGGCAATACCAAATATGGTGTAAGTTTTATTCTATTATTTTAATGATTTTGTATTTGTTAAAATGGGGAAAGGGGGGTGATTACATTAATACTTTTTTTTTTGTACTTCTAAAACTTTATTTTTTTTCCACTGTAAGCTTTGAGTCCCCCCTCGGTTACTGGACATAGGGGGGCTAATTGTTAATTTGCAGCCTATTGCATTTGCATAGGCAATGATTAGGGTGTACAAAGATGGCGGTTTCCCCACTTACTGTCTACGGCTGGAAAGTGGGGCAAACCGGGAACATGTCAGTGACAGGGGAACCTTCGCCAGGGCTCCCCACGGCCGGGTCCGGTCGTCGGATCGTTGCAGTTACTGCCGGGTGTTCGTGGCGAACAGCCGCGAACAGCCGGTGGCTTTGCGGGAGGGGGAGGGGGGGTGTTGCCGAGCGTTCCCCTGCAAAGCCCCGGCCAGGCCCCTAGGTCGTACTTCATACGTCCGGGTGTTATGGGGTTTAAAAGTTACAGCACAAAATGGAATTGATATTTTATTGATGTTTTATGTGATAGAGCAACACAAAGCAGCAAGTATTTGTAGAAAATAAACGCTTTTCCACAATTTTGCAAAGTAAAAAACTAAAAAGTGTGGCGTGCATATGTATTCAGCTGAGGATGTCTCTACCAGCTTTGCACATGTAGAGGCTGGAATTTGAGCCCATTCTTCTTTGCAAGATAGCTCTACCTCACTCAGATTGGTTGGAGAACAGCAATTTTTAAGTTCTGCCACAGATTCTCAATTAGATTTGGGTATGGGACTTCTTTGGCCTTTTAACACATGGATTATGCTTTGACTGTAAAACCCTTGGATGGTAGCTTTGGCTGTATGTTTAGGGTCATTGTCCTGCTGGAAGGTGAACCTACTCCTTAGTCAAAGGGGTTTTGCCATGAAGCGAGTTCCTTAGCTGTTATCTGCTCAGCAGAGAATATAAACAAAGCATGATGAGTCATGAACGGCTGCAGAGCTGCAGAATGGGAGAGGAGAAAGGGGGTAGGGGGTGAGCAAAGAGCGCGGAAGCAGGGAGGCCTCTAAAGTTTACTCAAAATAATAACATCACAACAGTGGATTCTCGATACAGCTGATAGACTATACACTGCACTTTCTCCCTCAGCCCGCTTCACGTTCCCTGTCATATGACAAGTGGCAAACACGCAAAGCGACGGGCCAGAGAGTTCAGCTCCTGTCAGCTCTTCTGGTCGTTGTCTAATCGCAAAGTTTTATGTAACAAAGGACTTGTAAAGAAGGCTGTAGCTCTCAGAGGCTTCACTTTTTGTAATCACATATATTTAGAAAAGTGATTAAATACCCATTTTGGAGGATCCCACGTCAACATTACATCATGGCAAAACCCCTTTTAAGTCTTTTGCAGCCTCTAACAGATTTTCCTCTAGGATTTCCCTGTATTTAGCTCCATCCATTTTCCCATCAACTCTGAGCAGCTTCCTAGTCCCCGCTGAAGCAAAGCCTCCCCCAGCATGATGTGCCTCCACTAGGCTTCACGGTGAGGAAGGTGTGTTCAGGGTGATGTGCAGTGTTACCTCCACACATAGCATTTAGGTCTCATCTGACCAGAGCACCTACTTCCACATGCTGCCGAGTCCTTTAAATAGCTTTTTGAAATCCGCCCATGGGATTTCTTATGGTTTGCTTTAAAAAAAAAAAAATGGCTTTCTTGCCCCTCTTCCATAAAGGCCAGATGTGTGCAGTACACAACTAATAGTTGTCCTGTGGACAGATTCTCCCACCTGAGCTGTGGATCTCTGCAGCTCCTCCTGAGTGACCCTGGGCCTCTTGGCCTCTTCTCTAATTAGTGCATATCCTTGTCTCAGGTATCAGTTTAGTGTGGACCAACCTTGTTTAGTAGGTTAGCTGTATAGTAGAGCTCGTGGTGGTGTGGACCGAGGTTGGGGGCCAAATTTCACGTTTGCCTAATTTCGAAGTGGATAATTTCGAAAGTGGCAATTTCGATATAGTTCAAGTGGCCAATTTCGAAGCGGCAATTTCGAAGTGGCAATTTCGAAGTGGCAATTTCGAAGTGGCAATTTCGAAGTGGCAATTTCGAAGTGGCAATTTCGAAGTGGCAATTTCGAAGTGGCAATTTCGAAGTGGCAATTTCGAAGTGGCAATTTCGAAGTGGCAATTTCGATTGTGCGCCATTCAATTTCGAAGTGGCAATTCTCAGAATTATCCCTGATTGCGCCTGTGAAGTGAAGCAGAAGGGAGAAGGGAACTCTCGCTTTTTGTAAGTTGTTACACTTTCTCTTGCCATATCCTTATTTACCGATGCTTGCTATTACTATCTACCCTGCAGCCATTCTGCCTCCTATCTTTACACCCTTATCTTGCCCTCAGACAAGTTTATCACTTTAAAGCTCTCTCTTCTTCTCTTCCCCTTCACCATGTACTCATTCCCACACGCTATTTTTCCCTCTTCAAACCACCCCAAACCTCCAGCTACATATTATGCACAAACGCCGCTCTTTATTGCATTTCATCTGACCCTTATTGCTGGTCTCTTGTCTTTTATCCTGCTTCTCGCTGCAGGGGACATCTCTACCAACGGGGCCACATTCCTTATGCTCATTCCCACCTCCTCTCAGCCTCCATAGAAACCCTGTAACCTTGCTTGCCATTAGCTGTAACGCCTATTTAGCCCTTTTAAGTGTGCTGTATGGAGATCGCCGATCCGTCTGCAACAAAGCTCACGGCTGTTCATGACTTTTTTCTCCAACTCCCTCAACCTGCTGGCCCCTCAACTGAAACATGGCTCCTGCAATCTGGACACCGCTTCCTTGCCCCTCTCACCTAGGGTGGGCTACTCTTCACCCACTCCCCAGACCTGAGTACGGCCAGGGTGGAGGTGGTTGGCACTTCTTCTCTTCTCCACACTGCACTTACCTGGTCCGTCCTCCTGCACCCCTTCCCCTCACTTTCCCTCCTTTGAGGGTCCGTCTACCTCAGGACTCTTTCTGCTTTTTCCTTCAGATCGCATGTGGGTCTACAAGACCCCCGGCTCTCCCCCGACAGTTTCTGGATCATTTTGCCGGACCCCCCCCCCCTGGCCCTTGGCGTCCAATCCACTTCCTCTATTTCTGGAATGTATGCCACTACTATCAGTCATGGGTGATTTCAAATCACCCATTGATGACCCCGATGTCTCATTATCGCCTCACAGTTTCTTTCATTACCTCCTCTCATGGCTCTTGCGTTGTCCTGATACCCCAACCCACAGAATGGGAAACTCTGCGGGATCTGGTCTTCTGTCATCTTTCCTCAATTCTCTAACTTCACTAATTCCTCCTTATGCTCTCTTGACCACAATCTTATCTGCCTTCATTATCACTAGTTCTAGCCTTCTCTGGACAAACATGCCCAATCATCCATACAGTAATATCCGCTCCATTTAATACTCAGGGAAACTCACAGACACCATACAGTCCTCACTCGCCCCCAATCTCCACCTCTCCTGTCCAGACCAGGCTGTCAATATCGTTACATGAAACTCTCACAACACCTGGACATGTTGGCACCACTCACCGCACCACCAGAGTCAGACGCCCGCCAGCCTTGGCACACACTCAGACTCGTTTTTCTCCAGCGTTGTTCAGGTGGTCTGAGTGCTGTGGAGTATGGTCAAAAGCTACCTGCAGACTTTCTTCCAATACAATTTCATGCTCAGAACTTATCACACTGCTTCATTGCGCAATCAAAAATATTTCACCTCCTCACTCTCCACAATACACACAACCCAAAACGCCCTCTTTGTCAATTTCCACTCCCTCCTAAGGGCTCTAAAGCGCAGGCTCGGTCACTGACCTCTGTGCTGAAGTACTGGCCACTCATTCAAAGACCAAAATTGAAATATCGGCTAAACATATCTCGTCCCAAATAATACCTATCCTGTCCCTCCCCTTCGCACGTCCTCTAATCTACTCGAGCCTTGAACCCGACGACAGAGAAGAAGTGTCCAGGCTTCTCCTGTATGCTCGCCCCCACCACCATGCTCTACTGACCCCATTCCTTCCCACCTCGTCCAGTTGTATTTTCCAGCTGTCCTCTCTCACTTACCTGCTATCCTGTAACCCTTCTCTCTCTCCAATGGGATCTTTCCATTTCCTGTCAAAAACACGCATCTTAACCCCTTTACTAAAAAAAGCCCTCTCTGGACCAGTTCCGCCTGTGCTGATACTCCGACCAGTCTCTAACCAGCCCTTCATCTCTAAATCCATGGAAACGCTTGGTCTACTCTCGCCTATTCCACTATCTCTCTGCTAACTCTCTCTTGACAAGCTGCAATCAGGTTTCCGCACGCCTTACACTCCACAGGGAAACTGCCTTAGTTAAGTCTCAAATGAACCTCGCCTAACAGCATAATCACAGGAAAATACTCATTGTTGCTTCTCTTGATCTCTCTGCAGCATTTGGACATATGTGGATCACCAACTTCTCCTCAAGCATGCTCAGCACCATTGGATCAGGACACCGGCTCTGCTTTGGTTCTCGTCCTACTCTCTGACGCCCTTCAGTGTCTTCATTTTCTGGTTCGTCCTCCTCTCCGTCTTCCTCTGCTGTGGAGTTCCTCAGAGGATCAGTTCTAGGTCTCTCCTCTTTTTTTATTTGTACACGAGCCCCCAATTGGAAAGACCATCAGTAGATTGGCTTCCAAGTACCATCTCTATGCGGATAACACCCAATTATACACTCTCCGGTGACATCATCAGCCTTGCTACAAAACACCAGTGACTGTGTCTGTCCGCTGTCTCTGACAGCATGTCCTCTCTCCATCCCGAAACTAACTCACTAAGAGTGAACTTCTATGTTTTCGCCCATCTTACTAAACCACCCCCCCCCCCCCTGCTATTTATTTGTTTTGTATGTGGTACCCCTTCTCATAGGCAGCAGGCCCCTGTCAGGGGTTTTTTATTTGTTTCTGTTCTGACCTTCTCCCCATTTATCCCAATCCTTGCCGCTCCGTCACCTGCAACTCAAGAATATATCCAAAAATCCGTCCAATTCTCACTGTGGAAACGACTCAAAACTCTCATTACTGCTTCTTATTCTTTCTCGTTTCTGGACTACTGCATACTCTTTGTTTTCGGTCTCCCCTCTCGCAATCTCCCTCTCCACTCTCCTATCTCATCAGTCTGCAGCAGCCAGGCTTGTCTTTCTCTCCAGCCGCTATACTGATGGCCTACTACCCGTGTCAGTCACTGCACTGGTTGCCACATCAGTACAGGATACAGTGTATAAACTCGCACCTCTCACCATAAAAGCTTCCACAGCGGCTGCTCCTCCCTTACATCTCCTCCCTATGTCTCTGTCTACCGCCCTACCCGTGCTCTCGCTCATGCTGATGATATCAGAAACTTACATTCCTCAATCATCGAACCTCAATGCCCCCGCCTACAAGATTTCACACTGCCGCACCAATTCTCTGGAATATGCTACCGCGGACGTCAGGCACATTCACAACCCTCACAGTTTTAAGGGGCCCTGGAAATACATCTTTCTCGGTTGGCCCACCAAGATCCCTAAAACTGCTATCACCACAACTCTGTCAATCCTGCACTTGGGCACTCACAGGCACGATTTCTGTTGTATAGATGTTACTGTCAGGGGCAGGTTCATCCAGTTTTAATGTAAACCACCCCCTATTTATGTAACATGGCTGGACATTGTAAACTTGGCACTTCTTACCGTTATGTTTCACCCATACACCTAATAGATTGTAAAGCTCTCACGAGCAGGGCCCTACACATTGTGTCTCATTTGTAAGTTACTTTTTAATGTGTATAATGACTGTATGTTACCCTTGGAATTTGTAAAGTGCTGCGGAATATGTTGGCGCTATAGAAATAAAGATTATTATTATTATTATTACCACCATACTCCTTCCATTTACAGATGATGGATTGAACAGTGCTCTGTAAAATGTTAAGGGCTTGGGCTTTTTTTTTTTTTTTTTACCTAACCCTGCAATACACTTTGCCACAACTTTAGCCCTGAGCGGTCTTTTGTGCTCCTTGGTTTTCATGATGCTGTTTGTTCACTTATGTTCTCCAACAAGCCTCTGAGGCCCTTAGGAAACAGCTGTAGTTATACTAAGAATAAATTACATACAGATGTACTCTACTTACTAATTAGGTGGACTTATAAGGCAATTGTCCCATGGACTTCATTTAGGGGTACCAGAGTACAGGGGGCTGAGTACATATGCACGGCACACTTTATATAAAAAAACAAAACAAACAAACTGCATTTTCAAAAATTTGTGTTGCTCTATCACATAAAATATCAATAAAAATACATTTAAGTTTGTGGCTATAACATTTGAAAATTAGGAACAGTTCAAGGGGTAGAAAGATTTTCGCAACCCATTTTTTTATTTCCACCTGGAAAAATTCAAATTGTTGGCTTTCTGCTGTGGTGGCATATATCCGGCTCTCCCCGTTCCCTTCTAAGAGAGCACTCATGTGTACCCACCTCTTTGTTCTGCACAGCCAGATGGGAATAGCCCTTTATATGGTGTTCTCTGATTTGGACAATCCATAATTGTTCCAACGGCCCTTTGACTAGGAGTTGATCACAAAATGTGAGTTCTATAGGAGTTTATTACCTTTTCCCTTGTTTATATCTTTTAAGGGCCTCGTTCACAGGTTTTTTGGCGTGTTTGGACCCGTACTGGCTCCGTATTTGCGCTGCGTACGGCCCCAATCCTCCGAACTACGGTAATCCACAGTTTCAAGAAAAACTGTGGTTTTCCGTCGTCCAACCCGTGGCAAAATCCCCCCGCGGGGGGAGAAGTGACTTCATATTTTTTGGGTGTACGCCCCCGTGGAATAATGCATTGTATAGGGGGCCGGGGGGCAGCCCCCCCGCCCCCCCGTCGCCCCCCTTATACAAGCCGAAAATGTGGGCAAAAACCCGTCCCGAAATTTTTCGGGTTAAAAAAGCCGGTGAACACAGCCTAACATTTATTTCAAAGATGGGATGTTATTTATTTTTTGGTGGGGTGGGATTCACAACATGTATGTTGTGATTTATTCAACTGGTATAATAATAAATCTTTCTTTTTTTTTTTTATTGGATGTGCTGCTTCACATGCATACTTTGTGATATACTTTCTGATATGCAGTCGAAACCAGAAGTTTCCATACACTATATATACAGAAACATCTGCATGTTTTTCTCACTCTCTGACATGAAATCAGAATTAACCTTACCCGTTTTAGGTCAGTTAGGAACTAAAATTATTTATATTTTCCAAATGCCCGAATAATAGAGAAATAATTTTTTTAAAGGGTTTTTTTCTTTTCTGCAAAGTCACAAATTTCCAAAAATTTCAGTAGCATTTTTCGATTGCCCTTAAAATGTATGCTTGGGGCAAACATTTTGGGTCCCTTCCACAAGGGTTCTCCCAATGTTGGTAGGGAAATTTTGGCCCCTTCCCCCCGACGAATGGGGTAATTAGCCAAGTTTGTAGGTCGTCTTCTCCACCCGCCTTTTCAGCTTTTCCCATACATTTTCAATAGCATTGGATCAGGGCTTTTTGATGACCACTCCATAACATTGACTTGCTTATCTTAAACCCCTTTGTAACCAGTTTGGCAGAACTTTGGGGTCATTATCCATTTGGAAGACCCCTTTCCCCAAAGCTTACCCCCTGGCTGGGGCTGAGATGTTGCTTCAGTATTGCCACATATCTTCTTTCCTCTGATGCCATCTATATTGTGAATTGACCAGTCTCCCCTGAGCAAAACAACCCCAAAAACATGTGCTGTCACCCTTTTTTCACAGTTGGGATGGTGTTCTTGGCTTTCCAAGCTTTCCCTTTTTCTTCCAAACGTAAAAAGGGTTTTATGGCCAAAAGTTAAATTTTATTTTTGTCAAAACAAAGGATATGTCCCCGGGAAAGTAGGTCTTTGTTCCTGGGGCTTTCGGCAAACCCCAATTTGGCTTTTTATATGTTTTTTTTTGGAAAGAAATTGGGCTTCTTCCGGGGCAGAGTGCCCTTCTGGGTTTCAGGTCGTTACAGTATTTGGGTTTCACTGTGGTAAGGGCCCCAACCTTTACCAGTTTCCACCGCATTTTGCACAGGTCTTTTGCTTTTATTTTTGGGGTTTGATATGAAATTTGTCAGACAAAAGCACATTCATTTGAGAAAACAAAACCCCGTTTTCCCTTTCCCTGAGGGGGTATGATAGGGGGGAACATTCCCTTTCTGGTTTTTACTTGCTTTAATTTTTTTGTACAGTTTAAAAGAGGACCTTCGGGGTATCTGGAAATTGCCCCCAAAGGATAAATCCAGACTTGGGGCAAGCCCCCAACATTTTTTCCCCTGATATTTTGACTGTTTTCTTTAAAACTTTCCCATGATGTTCCCACAACAAAAGGGCAGTGTGTTTAATGGTGGGGCTTTTTTAAAAAAAAAAACATCCAAGGGGGTGCCCTTAATTAACTCAGATGTTGCCAAAACCCAAGGGGGTTTCCCAAAGCCTGATATCTTTCTTTTGGGGGCCGGGTCCCAAATTGTTTCAAGGCAGATTTAATCCTGTGTTTGTAAACTTTTTGGCTTTCAGAAAGTAATGAAAAATCCCTTTCAAAATTTTTCCTCTCTTTTTATTTGGTATTTGGAAAAAATATAAAAAATTTTTTGGTTTCCAAATTTAAACCCTTTAAAAGGGGAAGGTTTATTCTGTTTTTTCATGTCCGTTTTAGTGAAAAAAATTTTTGAGATGGGGCTTTTTGGGAGTGTGGAGGGAAAAACTTCGGGTTTTAAAACTGTATTACTGTTGACTGACGCCCCTGGTTTATCGACAGTGCTCTTTGTGTTTTTTGGGAAAATTTTTTTGCAGTATACAACTGAGGTATAAATTTCTAACTTCCCCCGGCATAGGCTTAACGGGGCCTTCTATTTAAAACTAAGCCCCGAAACCCCCAAGGGGTATATTTTTTTTTTACTGTATTGTGAAGTATAGAATAGCTCAGAAAAATTGCCTTTTCCATAGGAAAAATGCACTTAAACCCAATGTAACCACCGGGAACAGAGGTCCCCACCAATCTATTTTGGGGGAAAAACAATGGGGGTTATGGTTTAGGGTTTACTGTATACAGTGGTCCCTCAAGTTCCCATGGTCTCAGAATGAGCCTTATTTATCAATGTTGTCTAGCAGTAAGACTGGCCTGTAGCAACCAGAGGGCAGCTTTCAAAATGAAAGCTAGTTTCGGGATTGGTTATTAGAAAACAATGTCCTGTATGCCCTTTGCCCGGGCTTTTAAAATTTGTATTAGTGGGGTTGCATGCATTTGTTTGGGTTTGGTTTTGGGGTTTAAGCATCCTTTTTACAGTTCCCCAATTTTTGGGGGCTGGGGTTTAACCCTTAAAGGGGGTTCCTTTTTACTGCTTTTAAAATTTGTTTTTTGGGGGTGGGGGGGGGAACCCCGGTGGGGGGTTTCCCCCCACGGGTTTGGGAAATTGGGTGGTCTTTTGGGGGCTCCCTCTCTACAGTCAGGGGGGTTTACAACATGCCCTGTACTGCTTTACATGTTTAGTGAGGTGCATGCAGTGATTGGGGTCTTAGCGTTCTTTTACAGTTACAAGGAGCCAAAGTTTAACTACCATGGCCCCCTTTTGGGGGTACTTTGCTCTTTACATTTATTTAGTAAAGGTGCATCCCAGTGATTGGGGGGGTCTCTAAGGGGGCCCTTTTTTCCTTTACATTTTTAAGGGGGTGCGGGTACTTAACCCAATGTCCCGGTAACTGCCCTTACCCAGAAATTAGTGGGTGCATGAGTGATTGGGGTCTATAGCCCCTTTTTACAGTACAGTGCGGGCTACATTTTCCTGACTGCTCTTACATTTTTTATTTAGTGAGGGGTTTGGCTTTTGGCCAATTTTGATTTTGGTGGGTCCTTTTTGGGGGCGCCCTCTCTACAGTCCAGTGGGTACTACATGTCCTTTTTTTAAACGGGGCCCCTTTACATTGGAAATTCAATTTTTGAGGTTTTTTTGGGGCATGCATTTGATTTTTATGGGTTTTAAGTGTCGCCTTCCTTTAACGGGGGGGGGCACAGGTTCGGTCCCCTTTACAGGTCCGGATAAGCCCCCTCCTTTGGGCACAGGTGGGGGGAAGACCCCCCCCCCCCCCCCCCCCCCCCCAAAATTTTTAAAAAAATTTTGGGCCCTAAAAATTTTTTTCTGGTACTTTTGTGTTTAAATTTCCATGCTGCTTTTGCCCCGCAAAATGGGAAATTTAATTTCCAGCAGCCCCTTTCCCGGGATTGTTTATCTGGATTAGTATTTTGTTCCTTTTTTTTTAAAAGGGGTTTGGGTCTCACTAAAAAAGATTAGCTTTCCCAACATGTATAAAAAAAAAATTTCAAAGTTTTTTTCCCAAAATAAAATTAGTATTTTGATATTTTTCTTGATAAGGGGGGAAAAAAGTTTTTATCTGCTCTAAAGTGCACACTTTTTCTCTGGTTTCGTTTTATTTCCCCCTTTCCCTGATTGGGACAGAGGGGCAGGGCGTAAAGTAAACCAGGAGGGGATGGCTGCTTGAGAACAGAGTGTGTAATCTCAAACAAACATAGAAGATCAATTGCTTTTGTTCACTTTGAGTTTGGGTAGCTTTCTGCACTTATATTTAACTCCCCCCGCCTAATGTAAATGAAAATAGAAGAGGGGAAAGGGGAGTTGTATACTAATCATTATTTAAAAAACCACCCAAGCTTTAACCAGGGAAGATTTTTGGGAAACCTGTGTTTTTGAAGCTGCCTGGGGCTCTGTAAAAACATTTTTAGTGGAAAAACCCCTTTAATCTTTATTTTTTTTTGGTTGGAACTTTTTTTTTTGGTTTTGGGAAACCCTTTTCCCAAACTTTCCATAGAGTTTATTTTTAAATAAAAAGGTCGCCCCAAACCCAGGGTGTGGAGTGGGGTCCCTATTTTGCGGAGCCCGGAGTCGTATAAAAAAAGGATACTCTGATTAAAAAAATATATAATAATTTTGATCCAGTTAGTTCGTTTGCAAAGAGCAAGGGGAAATTTGGGGGTGGGGGCCCAGTCCCTATTTGCCCCCCATATTTTTCACCCTAATCACATGAGGAGTTTTAATTGATGAATGGGACGGGAAAAAAGCGCTCCCCCGGGAAAAAAAGATTATGCCCCCCAGGGGAAAAAGATTTCGCAACTTTTTTCACCTGTTTTAAAAAAGTAGAAGAGTTCCCAAACCTTTTTAAAAAACTGATGTGGGTGAGGCAATTCCTTTATACCCTGAAAATTTTTTAAAAGATGTTCCCCCCTGGGGTCCCCGCTTTGCCCAAAACCCCAAGGTTATTTGTAAAAGGGGCCCTTTTCTCTAGCCGGGAAAATTTAATGAGATCAAAATGTGAGGTCATGTACGCAGGTTCTGATGGAGGTTTTTACTTTTTCCCTCAGAACAAATTCAGAAAACCCCACAAAGGGTTCCCTGCAGTGTTTTTGATTTTCCCATTTTTTTGTTTTTCAAAAAGTCCAATAAATATATTTTACACTGACAAGCAAAATGGTAACAATGTTTTGAGTGACTTTCAAGCTCCATATCTCTCCATCCACTACAGCTTTTTACATGAGGCTACTGTCATTTTATATACAGTCATCTTACATATCTTATACATAAATGTGACTTGCAAGTATTTAGCATCTGCTTAGTTCTGCAGATTCTTTCCTGTAACTGCATTGTTAGTGTTTTGCTCCTAAAAATCAAAATGTTAATTTGTATTCTGTTAGTATTTGGGAAATCAGATTCAAGCATATCATGACCAAAATCTGATCCCAGGTCTCTTCTACACATTCCCAATGTTGGTGCAGACTGGAGTTGGATACAAATACAGCTTTTTCTTCAACTCTCCCCAGAAGTGTTCAAAAGATCAAAACATTGTTACCCTTTTGCTTGTCAGTGTCTGTTCTACCTAAATAGCTTGATTATTGTATCATAAGGTGATAAACAGCCTGATGTGACCATTTTACTACAGTAAAGTTATCACTTAAACATGCGCCGTGTATGAGGCAGTCAGGAGTCTCAGGAAGGTCATAGTATATAGACCCCCCCCCCCCATACGTGTCATAATACTATAGTATATAGACCCCCATACGTGTAGTACTATAGTATATAGACCCCCCCATACATGTAATACTATAGTATATACCCCCATACATGTAATACTATAGTATATACACCCCCATACATGTAATCCAGTATATCCCATACATGTAACAGTACACTATAGACCGCCATATATATGATATGTACAGTGTAACATAGACCATGTTCCCGTATGTATGAGCTGCATTGTGGGTGACAATCCCCTGACAGGACTGTGACTGCCATCCATTCCGTGTGCCGGCAGGGGACATGTCTGTACGTCGGTGTGCCCAGCCCAGGTCACCTCTCACCTGTATCCGCCGCTCTTCAAGCTGCCCTGGATGGAGGAGACATGTAATCAGCAGAGGCAGCCCAGCTTCTGTCACAACTTACACTCCGGAAGTGAGCTGAGCATAAACTTCCTGCCTGCGCTCCAAGCCTCGCTGTCACTGCGCCGCGCACTTCCGGACACTAGAGGCCGATGGTAGAGCGGCCCCACAGCGGGTGGAGGCGGAGCCTCTGAGATGAGACAGTTGTTTGTAGTGTCGCTATGAGCATGCGCGGGCTCGTGGTTTCTAGCGGTGACTAAACCATGTAGATTGCTGGAGGACCTAATCCACAGGGCGCGATGGAAAACGCATCGTCCGACAGACGCGTGTTATCCTGCGATTCGGGCGATGCCAGATTCCTCATCTGGGGCCAATAGCCCTTCATTGTTCCGGGGTTGTTTTCTTTGTATCTCATTGGTGACGTCTTGGGCTAAATACAGTCTCAAGGGTGCTTTTCAGACAGTGCGTTTTTAATGCGTTTTTTTCTGCTGGAAGAAACAGCAATTAAGGCACAAAAATCATAGTTGCCAACTTTTGAAAATGAAAAAGCAGGAGATATTAGTGGGCGGCGCACGTAGTAGATGTCCCCCTCTGTTGCCAGGTAGATGCCCCCTCTGTTGCCAGGTAGATGTCCCCTCTGTTGCTAGGTAGATGTCCCCTCTGTTGCCAGGTAGTGCCCCCATTGTTGCCAGGCAGAGCCCCCCCATATAGCTAATAAAAATAAAATAATAAAATCCACTTACCTCACCAGGCTCCTGCAAGCACGGCCCGCTCCGGACGATCTCCTCAGCGGCGCAGGTGGAAGTGAGAGCAGCCGCGCGTCACTCCTCTGCAGCCGCGCGTCACTTCCCCTGCGCCGCTGACATGTGTGTACGGCGCACAGCGGCGCCGGACATACAGGGGGAGGAGGCAGGAGGGAGCGCTCCCTCCTGCCTCCTCCCTTCTCAGCGAGACTCTGGGCGGGCGCAGCGGCCGCTTCACCCGTCTGTAGGAGCGGCCCGGCGGCACCAAATTATCCCACCAGCGCTACGCTCTCTCCGCGGCCATTTAAAGAAACCCCGCCGCCAGCAAGAATGCCAACTCCCCCGGGAGGGGACCCCAAATAGCGGGACCCCCCCGCCAAAAACGGGAGAGTTGTCATGTATGACAAAAATAGCGGTTAAAAATGCACTGTGTGAATCACCCTAATGTGTGTTTTCCCCATGACTACGACTCGATTCTAGTTTGGTTTTTCATTGCGTTCACAGATAAGTAATAAGTGAACGTTACATTTGTGGAGACACCAGATTTGGTTATGGTTTTAGTTGTTACAGATGATCAATTGGAATTTTTTTTTTCGTTTTTAGGTGTAGGATTATAACTGATGGCGGAGGACACAGGCGCCGTGGAGGAGGTTACAGGTGCTGGCCTCATCCATGCTTCTCTATAGAACATGCTGGAGGGGCTCTGACTACTGGGGCCCCATAATGACACAGTGTGCATAACATAGTCTGAATTACACCCACGGAGCCGCGGAGGAGGTTACAGGGTGCCAATGTCAGCAGATACAGGATAGACACAATACTGATATCATAGCAGTGCCTCAGCCAGAGGGTGCCCCATAAGCAGTGCCTCAGCCAGAGGGTGCCCCATAAGCAGTGGCTCAGCCAGAATGTGGCCCCATAAGCAGCGCCTCAGCCTGAGAGTGGTCCCATAAGCAGTGGCTCAGCAAGCGACTGTCCCCATAAGCAGTGGCTCAGCCAGAGAGAGGCCCCCATAAGCAGCGGCTCAGCCAGAGAGAGGCCCCATAAGCAGCGGCTCAGCCAGAGAGAGGCCCCATCAGCAGTGCCTCAGCCCGAGAGTGGCCCCATAAGCAGTGGCTCAGCCAGAGAGAGGCCCCATAAGCAGTGCCTCAGCCAGAGAGTAGCCCCCATAAGCAGCGCCTCAGCCAGCGAGTGGCCCCATAAGCATTGGCTCAGCCAGCGAGTGGCCCCATAAGCAGCGCCTCAGCCAGAGAGTAGCCCCATAAGCAGCGCCTCAGCCAGAGGGTGGCCCCAGAAGCAGTGCCTCAGCCAGAGAGTGCAAAAAAACACATGGAAATTTCCAAAGGAGCATTTTATGCTATCTACAATATATGAAAAAACTTTGAGATTCTTGGTCCGCATTTTTTGGCCAAAAAATGCTCAAGCCACCCCCGTCTTACAACAGGATCTCAGTTGGGTGGTCCTACTCTATATTATCTCTCACCTGGGTCAACTTCAGACCTCTCACTGTGCCAAACGGCCTCCAAAATGCAGAGAGAAAAATAAAAAAGCACCAACCTTTCAAAGCATAGTGCACTGATATAACAGCCTGTGGAGAGATCCCGTTGTAAGCCGGGGGTGGCTTGAGCATTTTTTAGCCGAAAACATGCGGACCAAGAATCTCAAAGTTTTTTCATATATTGTAGATAGCATCAAATGCTCCTTTGGAGATTTCCATGTGTTTTTTTCCCTTTTTGCAGTGGTGTGCCACTGGTATTGGACTGTGTGCATATGTATATGTGCCGCAGCCATGCCAGTGGCACCCAGGTTCGCAATGTTTTTTTTTCAGAAATGTTTTTCTGTGCAGGACTATACGTTGTATTTGGCACATATTTGCTTTTAAACTATATAAGGAGAAGTAGATACCTCCATCTTGGTTTCCTGCACCCGCACACCTCCACAGGTTGTTATATCAATGCACTATGCTCTGAAAGGTTGGTGCTTTTTTTATTTTTCTCTCTGCATTTTGGAGGCCGTTTGGCACAGTGAGAGGTCTGAAGTTGACCCAGGTGAGAGATAATATAGAGTAGGACCACCAAACTGAGATCCCATTGTAAGCCGGGGGTGGCTTGAGCATTTTTTGGCCAAAACCATGCAGACCAAGAATCAGCCAGAGAGTGGCCCCATAAGCAGCGCCTCAGCCAGAGGGTGCCCCCATAAGCATTGGCTCAGCCAGCGAGTGGCCCCATAAGCAGTGCCTCAGCCAGAGAGTAACCCCATAAGCATTGGCTCAGCCAGAGGGTGCCCCCATAAGCAGTGGCTCAGCCAGAGAGTGGCCCCATAAGCAGTGGCTCAGGCAGTGTGTGCCCCCAGAGGGTCTCTGATATCTCCTCCTCTGGATATGTTGCTGACAGCCTAGTGACCTTAGCATGTGAAGATCTATGGTGCTTTGTCATTGACATCGCCAGTGATAACAACCCCATACCTGCTCCAGTTGTAGGGTTTTCTGCGCAGTCACAGTTACTAATACAGCCTTAAAAACCATTAAAGGAAAGTCTGCATCATAAACCACTTCCTGTACATTGCAGAGCCCTGGCAGGTTATTTGTTAGTAGTCTATATGTTTTGTGAGGGAGTACAAACCCTTGATCCGGTGATTTCCTGCGGCCTCCTCCTGCAGAGTTAGTACCGTCTGACACCAGTGTTTGAGGATAAATGATGAGGAGCAGGATCCTTTCCTTCGACACCGATTCTATTAGAGCAGCGGTGTCAAACTGCCGGCCCTCCAGCTGTTGGGAAACTACAACTCCCATCATGCTCAGTGTTATAGATTACACAAATGCATGATGGGTGTTGTCGCTTCCCAACAGCTGGAGGGCTGGCAGTTTGACACCTGTGTATTAGAGCGTTCCCTCTCCATTGTCAGTCAGTCGTCTTTAACCGGATCGAGCCATTTTACCTCAGTTCCTGACCCGACATGTTATTGGTTTTTAGGACATGCAGGATTGGAAGCTTAGCCAGTTAAATAACCTGTCTTTTTTCGTTATATAATTGTTATGCAATTTTTACAGCACAATTTTTTTTACATTACAAAAGTATATTTTTCAAGTTTTATTTTTAGTAGCAAAAAGTGGTACCAAAATAAGTTCTGAACGTCCCCTCTTTCATTACAGTTGTTTTTCTACACTACTCCCAAAAAGTTAGAGACATTTAGTTGTTGGTGGAACATTCAGGATGAACATAAAACTTCCAGAATTTTTTTTTAATGCACTAAATTACACCATCTCTTCCCTTTAGATGGACATGTCCAACTGTTAAGGGTTTCAGTACTTTTTGCACAACTTGGTGATCTCTTAACAAGGTGCTTAATGGCAACATTTCACGCAGGTGTTTGATCCTTTAATCGCCCAGTGAATCCATTTGAATTGGAGTGTAAACAGTCCTCCTCATCCTGCTGTTCACATTGTGATATCATGAGAGCAAGACAACACCTTACAATTGATCAACAGTACTTCGGCATTGCAAGGCTTCAAGCAGGAGGCACTCAGAGCTTATAGTGTCACAGAGAGTCATCAGTAGGTTGTAACAGATACAGAGAGACTGGAAGATTCACAGAAAGACAAGTGGACGTCTTTTGGCTCCATCACACACTGATGACCGCTTCCTTGTAAACAATGCCCTGCAGAACCTGATGATGAATGCCACACAGCTCCAGGCATGTTTAAGGAAGGTGAAAGGCAATGGAGTGTCACCTCAGACCATTTGTAACAGTTTATATTAGTGTGGTCTGTGCGTTAGATGACCTGACCGCACCACCAGGCACAAGCATCATTGTCTTGTATGGGCCAGGGAGCATCTACACTGGGTGAGGCGCCAGTTGTCCTCAGTGCTGTTCAGTGATTTAAGTTGATTCACTCAGAGCAGAAATGATGGCCACCACCGATACTGGAGCCATCGAGAGCGCTATGCATCACCCAAGTCAGGTACTCTTGTCGGTCATCTAGCACGCAGACCATGCTGATGTAATTGATTACGAATGGTCTGATTTGACACTTGGATGCCTCTCACCTCCCTTAAACGTGCCTCCCTTAAATGTGTGGCATTTATGATCCGGGCATTGTGACACTCTAAGCTCAGTGGCCACTTCCGTCTGAGAACATCCTGCTTTAAGCCTAGCAATGGCGAGGTACTGATGATCAATTTTTTAAGTTTTTGTCTGGTCTCTGATCAAAAAATGTGAAAGCAGGATGAGGGGGACTATTTAAACCCCCAATTCATATTGATCCTCTAAATTTATTGGGCGATTCAGGGATCCAACACCTGTTGGGAATTTTGTCATTATCATGAACCATTCAACAGTTGGACATGTGCATTCTAAAGGGAAGAGATGCTGTCATTTAGTGTGTTAAAAAAAAAAAAAAAAAAAATCAGCCAAATATCCCTAACTTTTGTGAGTAGTATATAAATGGGGCATCTTAACTACACATTTTACCTTACAGGTGACATATTAGTCCCAATTCCATGGTAAATACAGCCCCAAACACTTAATGGAGAGCAGAACTGGGTCTGCTCCTGCAGGTACCCACTACCAGGGATAGCAGAAGGAAACAACATGGCTGCCTGCTAAACTAAATATTGACCACCGTGTTTACAGTGATGGGGCAGGCAGGGACGGTTATAAACTGTGCCTTCTCTCTGGAGAGCTTGGTCATCACTGACAGCCATGTCCCCCCCCGTCCTGCATTGGAAATAAGTCGTATGTAACGGGGCCCCAAAACCAAAAACACCCCCCTAAATTTCCATTACCAGCCCCCCCCGAGGTCCCAAAAAGCCATTTGGAACATGTGTCTAGAATATAAACCGGGTATGAGAAGAAAGCTGTCATACTGATTTTACATGTAGAAACACATGAAAATTCAGGCAACAGAGTAAAAAAATTTTTTATTAACATGTTAGATTAGGCTTTATACCATCTGTCAGTTCACTTACAAGACATTTTATTGCTTTATTGTGATGTAAAGACAAATTGATCACACCCTTGGATATTTTTAGAAGAGTTTCTCTTTGGTCCCATAAGACCTGTATAAAAATGGTTTAAAAATTGCCCTAGTAAGTGCTAAGAGCCTTCCCGTTTTAAAAAATGGGATTCGTTTTTCCCAAAAATTTTATGAGTTTTCCCAACAGTTAGGTGGCCCGCCTTCCCGGGGCTCATCTCTAGAAGAGTTTCCACTCTAGTTATTTCAAGCCTCCATTGTAAGACTTGGAGTTCTGGCTGTTTGGGGGGGTAACAAAAATTTTGGGCTCTTTAGTCAAGTTGGGTTGGCTAGAAAAACACCAAAGATTAGCAAAAAACCAAACATATCATCATGAAGATGGCAGTTACTACAGTGGAGTAGCTGCTACTGGGCCCTGAGCTCAAGGGAACATTGCAATTTTTTGATAGAGACAATCAAATTAATGGCTTTTTTTGGTATCTAGCACTCCCATGTGAATTCTCCTGATATACAGCACTATTGCTTATACAGTTGTGCTCAAAAGTTTTAACCCCGGAGAATTTTTCTTTTTGGTCTTTTTTCAGGAATATGAATGATGGACAAAAATTTTTTTTTCCATCTGTTTAGTGGTTGGGTGAAGCCCCTTTTATTTCAAATACTGTGTTTTTTTTTTTAAATCATAATGAAAACCCAAAAACACCCAATACCCTGATCAAAAGTTCACATTCCCTGGTGATTTTGGGCCCTGATAACATGCACAAAGTTGACACAAAGGGGTTTAAATTTGGGTACTAAAGGTGACATCCTCACCTGTGACCCGTTTGCTTGTAATCTGGTGCATAAAAGCGAGTGAGTTTTTGGGGACCCGGAAGGGGTCTTCATCTTTTATCCCCCATGAGTTTTGGGTTGTGAGTTTTTGAGAAAGCAAAAGATTTTTAAGGATCTACAGGGAAAAGGTGTTGAACTGTATAAAAAAAGGAAAGGGATCAAAAAAATATCCAGGAATTGATAATGTCAGTCAGCAATGTTCAAAAGGAAAATCAGGGGCTCTGTAAAAAGCAAACCACAGTCACGTAGACCAACAAAAATTTGGTCAGGAAAATTGTTCGGGATGCAAAGAAAAACCCACAAATAACATCAGCTGAAATCCAGGCCTCTCTGAAAACTAGCGGTGCGGCTGTTTCAAGATGCACAATAAGAAGGCACTTGAAGAAAAATGGGCTGCATGGTCGAGTCGCCAGAAGAAAGCCATTACTGCGCAAATGCCACAAAGTATCGCACCTACAATACGCAAAGCAGCACGGAGACAAGCCTCAAAACTTCTGGAACAGGGTAATTTGGAGGGATGAGACCAAAATCAAACTTTTTTGCCATAAACATTACATTTGGAGAGGTGTCAACAAGGCCTATAATGAAAGGAACCATTGCTACTGTAAAGCACGGAGGTGGATCGCTGATGTTTTTGGCATGTGTGAGCTACATAGGCACCGGAAACTTGGTCAAAGTTGAAGGAAAGATGAATGCAGCACGTTATTATTTATTTTAGAGCACCTTCAGTACCAGGGTGCTGTACATTCGGGTTGCATACATAACATAGTTCAAATAACTACAAAGGAGACAAATTAATAAATAACTACTGGTATAGAAGGAGAGAGGTCCTTGCCCGTGGTGGCTTACAGTCTACAAGGAAGGTGGGAAGAGACAGAAGGTGAGGGGCAGACATGTTTCTGGGGTGGCATAGCAGCAATGGGCTTAATGTTGTTTATAGGCAATTCTGAAGAGAGAAGTTTTCAGGTTACCTTTGAGGCTAGTGAGAGAGGGGAAGAGTCTGAGGTGTTGTGGCAGTGAGTTCCAGAGTGTGGGGGAAGCACGGGAGAAGTCTTGGAGACGGTTATGTGAGGAGCTGATAAGAGGAGAGCAGAGAAGAAGCTCCTGTGAGGCGCGGAGATTGCGTGAGGGGAGATATCTGGAGATTAAGGCAGCTATGTATGAAGGGGAATAGTCATGGAGAGCCTTGTAGGTCATGGTTAGTAACTTGAACTGGATTCGTTGGGCAATGTGGAGCCAGTGAACAGAGGCAGGTGATAGAGGCAGAGGAGTAGCGAGGAGAGAGGTGAATCAGACGGGTTTCAGAGTTAAGGATGGATTGGAAGGGAGCGAGGGTGCTAGACGAGAGGCCGCAGAGAAGAATGTTGCAATAGTCTAGGCGTGAGATGAAAAGGGCTGGACAGCTTTTTTGTGCTTACAAAGTTAAGGAATGAACGGACACAGGATATATTTTTCAGGTGGAAGCAAATACTGGAGACAAATTTGCACTCATCAGCCCGGAAGTTGCACATGGGACGAACGGATTTTCAACAGGAAAAACGTCCAAAACAAAAGGCAAGTTGACTGTATTGGCTACAGCAGAAAAAAGTGAAGGTTTCTGGTTGGCCTCTCAGTCCCCTGCCCTCAATATCTTGACCCACTTGGGGGATATCAAGAAAAAGCAAGTTCTGCAAGACACCCCGGAATTTACGGGAATGGAGGTTTTTCCCAAAAAGAATGGGCAGACCCTCACACAACTCCCACAAAGATTCAAGCCGTCATTGATGTTAGAGGGGGCAATACCGGTTTAGAATGGGGGACTTCGGTTTTTGGCGCCGTGGTGGAAGGGATAGTGAACAAGGCCCCTGCCCGCTCACTCCGGATAAAAAAATTAAAAAAACCGAAAAAGGTCAGGAGCGCAAGGGTTATGATCAGGGGGGGAAAAAAAAGGCACAGCAGAGTGGAGGCAGTTTGAACGCGCTTGCGGGTAAGTGGCCCAGAACGAAACTGGGCTGTAGTGCCAGCGAGGGGGACACAGCACGGGGAGGCGGCAGAATCAGCGGTGTGAACGTCCGAGGGAGCATTTCCCCGTCCGGCGTTATCAGGTTTAAAGCCCTCTAGCTTTTCCGAGAGTGAAGAGGTTTCTGGCATACCCAGAAAACCCCAGCGCAAATGGAGAGCAGGTAACCTCCATCGATTCCCGGGGGCAGGAATTTGCGACATGGCAACTTTAGGCAAGGGGGTCCAGAGAAAACCAAGGGGACTCCTTTGGAAAAAGGCGAGGCAAAGCCCAAAACCCGAAGGGAAGAGAAGAGGAAAAAAGGGGCGAGGCTCTTTTCCGGAATTATGGGGGTTTAAAAATTTTCTAACAACAGGCAGGTAGCTTTTTATAAGGGGAAGGAGGGGGTTTTAAGGGGGGGGAATTTTTCTTCCTTTTGGGGCCCCCCGGCATTTAGTTTTCAAAGGTTTTTTAAAAAGAAAAAATTTAAAAAAAAAGGGGGACCGTTCTCAGGTTCCAAATTTGGGGTAGGTATAATTTTTGTATGGTGTGTTTTCCCTATAGTGTTAAAGCAATAAATTACGTCACAACTATGGGAGTATTTCCAAGAATGGGGAAAGTCACCAAAAAAAAATGGACAAGGGTTGGTTTAAGCTAAAAGAAATTAAACCAAAATCTGGATTAACCCTTTTTAAACCCCGTTCATCCTCCCTAAGCACTTAAAAAGTCACAACAAAAAGCGAAACACTAGAATTGAGGGAACACTGATGTTGTATTCTTGAAAGGAAAATTATAGCGGTGGAAGCGTAGGAGTTTCGTCCAAATACAAGAGAGTGACCAGCTTGGTTCCCCTACACTCAAAAAAAATTAGGCAGAGTTTCAGATGCTTTTCCCAAAAACTTGGTGAAACGGCACAGAGTCCAGGCCTTAGAAGACACCGCCAATACTCACCACTATAAAATCCAGGATCTTATATATGAAAACAAACGTCTATGGACTAAGGTCGATGACCTAGAAAACCGTTCCCGACGCAACAATCTCAGGCTCGTGGGGCTTCCAGAGTCTGTCTCACAGAAAGAACTGACAGAAATTTGCGAGATAGAGCTACCAAACGCCCTGAATCTGCCACAAACGTGCAAAGTTGAACATGCACATAGGGTAGGCCCAGACTGAAGATCCTGCTCCGATGCGGACCTGAACATGCCCAAAGCATTACAGGAAAGACCGAGACAAGTGATTGTAAAATATCTAAACTTCGCTGAGAAAGCAGCCATTCTAAGAGCTTTCAAGAGCTGAAATTCCAGATTGCAACGCAGAGGTTCCAAGATCCTGATTTTTGAGGATTTCTCGGCCGAAGTCCTCAAACGACGTAGAGCCTTTGCCAGCACGTGTACAGAGCTTCCACAATAAGTTGAAGTCCGCGCTCCTTTATCCAGCTCTCTTAAAGGTTTTTCACAGGAACGGAAACACCTCAACCTTCCATACGACAGAGGAGGCCGCAGCATTTCTGAAGAAACCATCCAGCCCAGGTCCATCAAGGAAGTCCTCTCCAAGAAGTAGAGATGACCCAGGCGACTCACAGACTTCACGATCACAAGATGCCGTTGATAGGGAGGTAAGGCTGAAAAATACGAATTCTACACCAGCACGCCGAAGACCTTCCACACCAGAAGATACATGAACTGGAACTGAACCAACTGGTTTATGAAAAAATCAGGCGACAATGGCTGGATTTGGGAAAGAGTCATGGCTTTTCACAATGTTGACTTGTATCCTTTACAATTCAGTTTATCCTCGTAGTGAGTTTTTCTTGTTTGTTGGGTGCCAACCGACTATGTACAGCCGATGTATGACATTGGCAACGCCAAATTTAGCCCTTACATATTTCGGGGGAAGTGGGGGGGGGGGGCAGAGATAGCAGGAGAGAGACACTTTGCACTTCATCACAGAAAAAAGTGAAGTTCACTACCAAGAGAGTGCGTGGAGTGCAAGTTCATTGTACTCCTATCGTACTATTGGACGTTTTCAATTTATGTATACCTACAGCAGTGTTCCCCAACTCCAGTCCTCAAGGCACACCAACAGGTCATGTTTTCAGGATCTCCCACAGAATGCACTGACAATAATGATATCACCTGTTCAGAATGCACTGACAATAATGACTTCACCTGTTCAATGCTAAGTAAAGCCAGAAAACATGACCTGTTGGTGTGCCTTGAGGACTAGGGTTGGGAACCTCTGACCTACAGGTACTTTAATCTCTCCTTCCCTCGGAAACATTTTTATGTCGGCTTGGGAGGAGAGATTTCTCCTGTCTCCAGATAACCCGTGCCTTCTCCACATCAGGTGGTACGGTCGTTACATAGACGACCTGCTCCTGGTGTTGGGGGGTTCGGAGTCTGAGGCAGCCCTATTCAATCGTTACATTAATGCCAATGACATGAACTTACAGTTCACGTCGGAATGGCATTCTAATCAAGTTAATTTTTTGGATGTGTCTTTGTTGGGTAGTTTACAAGGTAAAATCGATGTCCTGCCATATTGCAAACCTACTGATAGAAACTCCATTCTTCAAGCTAAGTCGTGTCATCCTTCGCATGTAATAAAAAATCTTCCAATAGGAGAACTTATAAGAATGAAAAGACATTGCTCTATTGAAGAGAAATATTCCAACATTGAGAAGGAAACATGTGACAGACTTGCTCATAGAGGCTACCCGCATTGGAATCTAGATAGAGCCCGAAAGAGAGTTGTGTCTCTATCTCGGGACAAACTTTTAACAAATTCGAAAAAAATCAGAAACATTGTCTAATAAAATTGTTTTCTCTACAAAGTATAGTCCCCAATTCAAAGAAATTGTCACTATTATTAAAAGGAATTTACCTATTTCGTCGTGACAAAGTAACATGAGGGAGTTGTTGGAAAAGAATCAGATAAAGTTTGTTTCCAAAAGAGGTACCACTTTAGGTGCGTTAATTTCTCCAAGTTTATATCAATCTGAAACCGATGCCCCGTGCTGGCTCTCACAGAAAGGCTCTTATAAATGTGGTCATTCAACTTGTACTGCTTGCAAACATATGAAGATTACTAAAACTTTTACTTCTATGGCGACTGGCAATACTTTTGATATTGCATCGTACATAAACTGCAATACAAGATTTACAGTATATTTAATCACTTGCACACATTGTAGTCTTCAGTATGTTGGCAGTACAACTACGGCTTTAAAAGTGAGAATTCGCCGTCATCTTTCTGACATTAAGAGACCTTTAACACTTGGTATGTCTATGGCTTCAAAGCATTTCATTGAAAAACACGATCGAGATGTGTCAGGCTTTAGTTTTTCTGGAATAGAACGAGTATTTTTGCCAACAAGAGGTGGTGACCATAGAAAAAAACTTTTAAACAGAGAAATTTGTAGATTTATAAAATAGGTACCGTATTCCCATAGTCTAATAAGAAAAAAGATATCTGTACGTATGGCCCAAAATTTTTTGGAAAAAGACAAAAATATTTATTTTCACATGATCTTTCCCCTTGGTTTTATGTGCTTTTGTAAATGTTTTTACCCAATACAAAAATCAAGTGCAATCATATATATTGAAAAAGTTTTTATTGACGTTGAATGGTTAATGCGAAGTCAAATTTGCAGTTTACCCTTCTTCTTGGGGACCTTGAATTCTCCTGGATGTTTTCAATCAACTTCTGGAGAAATCCTGATGTAGCAGTCCATTCTTGCAAAATCAATGCTTGATTTTGTCCAATTTGTTGGTTTTTGTTTGTCCCCTCTCTTGAGATTGACCACAAGTTCTCAATGGGATTAAGATCGGGGAGTTTCCGGGCCCATGGCCCCAAAATCTCTATGTTTTTTCCCCTGACCCATTTAGTTACACCTTTGTTTTATGGCAGGTGCCCCATTATGGGAAAAGGCATTGTTGGCCCCAAAACTGCTCTTGGAGGTTGGGGAATTACTTTGGAGGCATTTGGGTCCATTCTTTATTCAGGATGTGTTTTTGGAAGAGGGTTTTAGAGAGCCGATTCCCGGGGGTGAGAACAACCCCACACATGAAGGGTTTTTTTTCTGGTGCTTTACAGTTGGGATGAGACAAGACTGGTTGGGGTCGCTCACCTTGTCTTCCCGAACAAGCTGTTTTCCCAAAGTTCCAAAAAATTTGGAAAAGGGGGTTCATCAGAGAAAAAATTTTCCCCGTCATCAGCAGTCCACTCCCTGTACCTTTGGCGAAAATCAGTTGTCCCCGATGTTTTTTTTGGGGGAAGAAGTGGCTTCTTTGTGCCCTCCTTGCACCAGGCCTTGCTCCATGGTCTCCGCCTAAGTGGGAGATGCCTAACCTCCTGCGCCCTTCCTGAGCAAACTCTGCATGTGGTAGCCCCATCCCAAGTGAAAACATTTTTAAAAACGGTCCTGGCGCTTTCTGGGCTTCTTGGGCCCCTGGAGCCTTTTTGGGAACAATGGAACTTTCCTTGTTCCGGGTGATGGTTTGTTTTATGAGGTGCAATCTTTCTAGCGCGATACTCTTCCTGTTTGGCCCCGTTTTTTGAGTGCAATGATGACGCAGTGTTTTTTAGAAAACAAATGGTTAACAGAAGAAAACAATGTGCCAAAACACCAGCCTCCTTTTAAAGTGCCAGTGGTGTGATTCTTACTTATCATGCATTTGATTCCAGCCCTGCCTCATCAACACCCACCCTGTTTTAATGGAGCAATCACTGAAACGATGTTAGCTGGTCCTATTAATGCAGGCCTGCAATGCAGTATAAATGTGTTTTGGGGGAAAAAATTCATTTTCTAGGCAACTATTGACTTTGCAATTTAAATTTTTGTTAAGCTGATCACTCTTTATAACATTCTGGAGTATATGCAAATTGGCATTATAAAACCTGATGCGGTAGACTTTGTAAAAATTAACATTTGTATCATTCTCAAAACTTTTGGCCATGACTGTACCATTATTGATACATTTGGCCACACAGAAGTTATTCTATACATTTATAGTTTTTAATGAAGTTATCACTTTTGCATATGTTGTAGGTTCCTCTGTAGGGCACTTAAGGGTTAACATTCTTTTTTCCCGGTGATACGATCACATGACCGGATGCCTCTATATAAAGGTGGATTTAGTTTTCGTCTAGTTACGCTATGAATAAGGAGTCTTTTCTCTGAAACGCGTTAGCGATTTTTGCTGTGTGGTGTATCGCATGTACACTTTTAATCTGAATCTGAAATAAATTACAAGATTTTAACCTGACCTGGATTGGAGCTGGATATCTGTACGTTTTTGGATTCATTACGGGACTGTTTTGGACCTATCCGCGCTACCTCCAGGGGGTGGATCACTTGTGCGATGAGCTGTAACGTATTTTCTATGTCTATAGGTACTTTAAGTACCATTCTGTTTCTGTTACTACATGTTTCATGCCTGTTACTAAGTTCTCAGTTAAAGCTGTGCATGTGAAGGGGTCCCCTGCGATTGGGAGAAGATATGTAAGTTTGCAATATTCATACGAATAATTACTTGGAATGTGAAGGGTTTGAGGTCACCAAGTAAGAGGCTCATGGTGCTGCACTACTTGAGGCGACTGAAAGCCGACGTGGCGCTGCTCCAGGAGACGCACCTGGCCGAAGAGGACTTTAATAGAATGAAAAGACTGTGGGTGGGGGAGGTCATAGGATCTCCGACGATCGGGGGTAAAGCTGGGACACTGATACTAATACATAAAAACTTGACAGGTAATGTCATTAATACTAAAGCTGACAAAGAGGGGAGATGGGCATGGGCACACCTCCACACGGGAACCGAGGACCTTTCCATGTACAGTGTATATGGGCTAAATACAGGTCATACAACATTTTTCAGTTCCTTAGAACAAGTGCTACAGCAGGATATATTACAAAATAAGATGATTGGAGGTGATCTAAACACGGTGCTGTCCGTGAGGGAGGATAGGAAAAGGACGGCAGGGTTTATTGGGGTAGAGCCTGGGCTTGATTCTCCCTTGGCCAAATTTACGGAACGTTTAGGGCTAGTTGATGCATGGAGGGTCCTACACCGAGAAGATAGGGAATTTACACACTTTTCCCATCCACACACTACCTGGTCTCATATCGATTACATTCTACTATCGTCAAACCTTTTAACCAGGGTAGAGAAAGTATGCATTAATGACATGGTAATCTCAGACCATTCCCCGGTCACCATGGAATTGCAGGACAGAAGCCCTAGAGGAACAGATTTTGTGTGGAGATTCCCAGGTTACATGGCCCAGAATGAAGAATTTCAAACAATGCTCAGGGGATGGTGGTTGGAGTATCGTACCAATAACGAGAATTCAGTAGCCTCCACTCAAACTTTTTGGGATGCGGGCCTTCGGGGGAGGTTGGTCTCTTACACAACGGGTCTCAAGTACAAAATAGCAGATAAACTAAAATCCCATAGCAGCTCCCTACGCCAGTCTTACTCAGCATTTTTAGCAAATCCCTCAGAGGCGAATAAGACAGAATTGAAAGAAGCCAAAAGTTCATATTAATCCGGGTTGGATAAAAGAGAGTCACTTAGGCTGTCAAAAAAGTAAGCGACTCTCTTCAAATATGGTAACAAAGCGGGGCGCCTCTTGGCTAGACTGGCAAAAGGGATGACACCAAAATCAACAATCTTGGCACTGAGAGGGCTGGATGGGGCGCTACGTAAATCTGGCACGGAAATAACGGAAATATTCCGAAATTTTTAACAAAAGTTATATACAGATGAGAATTTAGATGAGGCCAACTTGGGTAGCTGGTTAAACAGAATCCATCTGCCAGTCCTATCAGGGGAAGAATGTAGTATTCTGGGGTCTCCCATCTCCCAGGAAGAATTAGAGAAGGTAATCTCCGAGCTGAAGGCAGGCAAGGCCCCAGGACCGGACGGTTTTTCTGGAGAATTTCTTAAAATTTTGTAAGAACAGGTTTCGCATACCTTAGTCGACTTATATACCCAATACTTACAGGGAGAACCAATACCGGAGACATCCAATACTGCGCACATTAAGGTGCTCCCAAAAACCGGGTAAAGATCTAGCGTTGTCAAGCTCTTACAGACCAATCTCCCTCATAAACGTAGATCTGAATTTTCTAGCCAAAATCTTAGCGGATAGGCTGGCACATGTTCTTCCCAAGTTCATAGGTCCCCATCAGGTCGGATTTGTGAAAGGCAGATCCGCAGTAGCAAATATCAGAAAGATCTTGCTGACCCTTCAGTCTGTCCAAAACAATAAAAATAGATATTCGGGGGCAGCTTTGCTTGCAGTTGACACGGAAAAAGCCTTCGACTCCGTGGACTGGGGTTGGCTGAATCTCGTCCTAGATAAAATTCAGTTAAAAGGCCGATTCCAAACTTTCCTATCAACCATCTATACCAATCCTCATGCAAGAGTCTGCGTTCCAGGGTTTTTGTCCCAAAATTTTGCCCTCCAACGAGGTACAAGACAAGGATGCCCACTCTCGCAGCTCCTTTTCAATTTGGCAGTGGAGCCCTTTGCCTGATCAATCCTTAATAGCCCTATCTTTGAAGGTATTTCAGTGGGGGGACAAGAGCTGAAACTTTCCATGTTTGTGGATGACATAGAATTTTACATGGCAAACCCGGAAAGAGACATTGGGGACTTATTACAACAACTCCGTACCTTTTCAAGTCGCTCAGGTTTCAAATAATGAATCAAAACTAAAACTTTTCACAGGTTAAAAAAAAGGGCACTTCTAAGGGGGACACTCAAAAAAAATAAATGTTCGCCAAAGAATACATCACATTCTAGGGATAAAAAAATAGGAAAAAGTCTTAATTTTCCCACCCCAGATCCAAAAGATAACAAAAAAATTAGAAAAGGGGGTCCCCCCCACCACTAACCTCTCGCCGGTGCCACTTAGTCCAATGAAGGGTTCCCAAAATTACGTATCATTTTTTAACCAAACCGCTTCTCTTAAAGCATAAAGACTGAAAAACTGAACTCAGTGTTTAATTATTTTTTTAAAGACCCCAAAATTTTCCTTTGAAAGCTCTTGCTTCTGAGGGCCCGGGGGAGGGGTAAATTTCCCAGATATCCGTACTTACAATTTTGGGCCTGCCCCGAACTTCCTGGATGACCCGAGGGGACGTAATTCTATTCTAATGCAAAAATTAGAGACAGCATACGCTTCCCCCTGGGCCCCGCGGGCCTTTTCCAAAAAACCAAATAGCTATCTACCCTTGCACAAAGGGGAAATCTGGGGTTTAAAAGACACATCGCTTCTTGGAAATCGATTAGGAAAATATGGAAACTTCCTTGTCAGTAAGCAAATACATGCCGTTACGGGCACCCAAAATTTCCCCTCAGGGACTGGGTGACCGAAACTTACCATGTGGAACAGAATGGGAAAATTTTTGAGATTCCACGCATTGCGAATTGAAATCAGGGAGGATTCTAACTTTTCAAGAACTCAAAATATTCATGATATACCGCAACACTTTTTCCTGTCATATGGTCAAGTTGCAAGCTTCTTGCGGTCCAGAACCCGGCAACTGCAGGTGATTTTAAATGATTCCACATTAGACAGCTTTACTTTAGACTTAAGCAATAAACACACACTGGCATCCTTATATAAAGCCCTGCGAGATCCTGTAATCCACACCATGGAGGACACATTATTTAAATATTGGGGACAGGTGTTTGACAATCCAGAGATCCCTGCCAAGGTCCTGGGAGGTTGGAACAAAATAAATAAGCTGATCGCCAGTGAGAAAGGGAAAGAATCTCAGATTCGTTCTACATAGGGCAATCTATGGCTTTAAAATACCTGCTCATCCTACGGCTACTGACAGACTGACAGCATGCCCCAATGCATGGGTCCAAAAAACTGACATGATACATGGGATGTGGGTTTCTGTGTAGCCACTCAGGTTTCTGGGGAAGCCTGCTAGCTTGACCAAAACAAAAAGAGGTATTCAATTAAGATTTCACACCAGAGGTGGTGCTGTTCCATGACCTGCCTCCTCTAGGTGTGAACACCCTCTTCGTGCATGTCCTGATGGGAGCGAAAAGGTGTATCCTGGAGAAATGGTGGATTCTAACATGATTTCTTTTAAAAGGTACTTGACCACGTCAAGAACTACATCTCTTTAGAGATGCTGATAACAGAGCATTTCTTTTTTTTTTTTTTTAACTGTAAATTTTTATTAAAATATTTCAATAATGTTTTCAATATTAAAATAAACATTCGACAAAGCCGTGAAATACTTCTCACTGAGACATTATACATTCAAACAAATAGATCAAAAGTGCCCGTTTTTTAACAGTTTGGTCTCAAATTTGGGCATGTGTGATACAAGCCTAGATTGCAATCCAATAGCTCCATCTCTGACCAGTGAAATGCGGCCTGCAGACGGCTGAGGTGACAAAGACACCTACCAGACAAACACACACTAACAACACAGGGTAAGGAAAGGGAAGGGAAAAGACCAAGAACAAGACACACCAGGAAGAGCTAAGGCTCCCAATTTTGGGTTTGCAGTCCAGCTAAACCGAAGTAGAAAACTACAAGTCATGCAGGATACAGTAAACATCCCATGGTTTCCAAATACGATCAAATATGTCCAGTTGGTTGTGAGATAGAGCAGTAAGATATTCCATTTGCCTAACTTCCTGTAAACGAAGACTTATTCATGCTGAGTGGGAGTAGATGCTTGCTTCCAAAATCTAGCAATAAGACACTTGGAGGCGGTTACTATATATAGGAAGAGTCTTCCCATTCCACGGCCTCGGGGGGCGTAAGGAACATTTAGAAGAATGGTCTGCGTAGTAAGAGGGACCCTAACCTGTGTTATATCACTGACCAAGGTCTGAACCTTTGACCAACACGGCCGTATCCCTCTACAGTCCCAAAACACATGCTGTAAGTCTGTCCCTGGATCCCCACATATCCAGCAACAGTCCGGTATAGTAGGTTTCAATCTGTGCAGGAGAGCAGGAGTGTGATACCAGTGCATTAATATTTTGTATTGGTTTTCTTTAGTTTGGGCAGAGAGAGATGAGCGGGCTGCCTGCCTCCATATCGTTTGCCAGGTGTCTCTAGAAATAGGGGAACCCAGGTATTCCTCCCACTTATAACAGAGCATTTCAAGGACTCTCAGTCAGAAAGCTTCTTTACACGTTGGGAAACGTTCATGACGAAGTTCATGTCAGAGGCGGAAATCGCCCGAATAGTATCCCCTTTTAGGTTTTCAGCCTGGTATCTGAAGGCCGAGCTGTCAGGGACGTTGGGAAGTCTGAGACTTTCTCCAGATTGACCAGGGGGCTCCTGTCGTATATAGATTGAAGCTAGACCGGAAACAGTAGGGTTGGGCTGTTCTTCATTTCATTCCGATCGTGGGTCATCTCTGACTCCTCTCTAGTCAACGTACCCTTCACTTTAGTCTGGATTTTACTTGATTAGTCTGTATCTACAACATGTCCTGATTGGAGGGGGCCCGCTCTTGTTCCTTTACTGCACAGAGTTTTAGTTCCAAGTTGAGAATTAAGTTTCTTTTTATGTATTGCCTTCATTAGTCAGTATTGTATGATGTTTTTATGCCGCATATGGAATGACCACCAGGGGAGGAAAATATAATTGTATTTGCGAAATCTGATGTAAGGGTGTGCTCCGGGGGCACATCCGGACTCCCACTGGCTCAGACATAACCCCTCAAATACTGAGGTTTATTCTTATGTGATGGGTCGCTGGGGTCTGGGTATGGCTCAAGGAAGAACGCCTAGGTTACGAATTGTCTATACCCTCTGCTCTTAAAACATATAAGAAGTGGAAACAGCGGCGAGAATTATATGGACTCTAGCCTCTATAAACATACGTGACAAAGTTTTTGAAAAACTTTTGGTTTATTTAGTGAATGTCAAGCATATCTTTGTTTATGCATAAAATGTTGTACGCTGTAAATTTTAGTTTGCGGTAAAACAAAAATGAGTTTAAAAAAAAAACAGTTCAACTACCTTTTCCTGTAGATCCGTTGACAATTCTTTTGCTTTTCTCATGACTCACAATCCAGAAACGTCAGTGGCTGGATAAGAGATGCAAGAGTCTTCCAGGATCCCAGAAACTCACTCGGCTTTTATGCACACACACTGATTACAATCAAACAGGTCACAGGTGAGGATGTCACCTATAGTAGCCATTCAAACCCATTTGTGTCAAATTTTGTGCATGTTATCAGGCCAAAATCACCAGGGAATGTGAACTTTTGATAAGGGTAATTGGATGTTTTTGGGTGTCAGTATGATTTAAAAAGAGAAAACACAGTAGTTTGATAATAAATGGCTTCACCCAACCACTGACCATGAGTGGAAAAAAGTTATTCATATTCTCTGAAAAAAAGGCCAGGAAAGCAAAAATCCTGCCGGGGTATGGAAACTTTTGAGCACAACTGTAACTTTAATTTATTACTAATGCTGTTTTAGCTTCCTGGTGGCAGCTAATAAAATTTTGCTATTGAGCCTTGTGAATTTTTGTTACATCACTGATAAATTTTAAAAAAAGTCATCAGGTAGCCAGTCTATGCTGAATCTCAAAAGAAAAAAAATTACACTGTGAAGTAACGAATCTCAGCAGAATAAAAATGCATACAATGTTATTGGCACATATGGCCATTGATAGGGTACGATGAGAAGACCGATCATAAGATGTATGAATCTTTGATGCAACGTTCTTTCATATAAAGATATTTTTATCCTGAATATTTTAATAGCACCAAAATACTTTTTATAATGATACTGTTCTTACATATCTATTCTCACCTGGCTGCTTTACATTGGTTATGATACATGTACGGTGGCACAGGTACTGTATATCATTTTGTCCAGTAGTACTGTGATTCAGATCTTTGCCAGGATCATCAGGTGTAATGTTGATCTTCGATATGGGGTCGGCTCAAATAAATTTTTAGTATTTGCCCCCAATTTTTTTTTCTCTAACCCTAAATTGCGGTTATTTAGTAGCCTATCTTTAGCCGTTCTGGTCTCACAGTCCTCCCACATCGCTCCCATCTGATGTCGCTTCCAGTCCAAAGCCACCTGGATCAGTGCCACAGGACTGAAGTGCCAGGGAATGTATAAATTTATCCATTCTAACCTAGTAAAAATAAATAAATCTAACCCTCAGGATTGGGTCAATGTTTAGGGTTAGAGTAAAAGTGAAAAAATTCTGTTTTGGGTTGTCCTGAACCTGAATTTTTTCACAACTTTGAATGGACCCAAAATAGACAGATTTGAGCAACATTAGTCATGTAGTTGGCAACTAAAGGTGACTACATCGTTAAGGGGATGTTCACATGGCGTGTTTTCGTCCGTGTTACATACGCTTTTGAGCTGCGTGTATGGATCCGTCTGTCGGACCCCAAACAGACCCAAACACATATCTAATAAATAGCAATGTGATTTACATTACAGGCAGTCCTCAACTTACACTGTTCCGACTTACATCTGTCCTCTAGTTACAAACGGAGACTTATGTGGCATGCTGGAACTTGTAATATCATGTTGTACAGTAGATGATAGCTGTGGAACGACAAGTTCCAGCATGCCACAGCAGCACATGAGGTGAAATATTCTTAACAAGGGCACAGACAGCAAAACAAATGTAAAAACCCTTCCCTGCACTATCTGAAACTAAAACAAACCTTTTGTGCTGGAGTTAAATTTAATAAATATACCTGTTCCGACTTACATACAAATTCAACTTGAGAATAAACTTACAGCCCCTATCCCGTTCGTAACCCAGGGACTGCCTGTACTTTTACATTGAAACACACATTGGCGTTCATCACAGATGCGTGTCTCACTACGTCTTTCAGATGCGTTCCAAGAATTGTCATGTCAATTCTTGGTCCAAAAGATGCGGAAGGAGCCCTATTTAAAACTATAGGGTGCGATCCTGCTGCAACCAACACGCATCCAGACACACAGCTGCATGTTGGATGCGTGTTGGATCCGTTTTACATGCGATTGCTGCAGCGTTTTTGGATCCAATACATATCCAAAATCGGATCCACAAACGCTGTGTGAACATACCCTAATAGCTGTCAGTCACATGGTCATCAGTTTGGATACCCCTAGCAGCAGCTTCTCTCTTTTGGGAACATAAGCATTGGTGTTAAAATTGAATATGCCTGATACCGATGTCATCCATCGGGTAAAAAGGGTATGCACCCACTATATACATAACCTACTAAGCCAAGCATGTGTAATTGATAAGAAATAAAAAAAAAAAACTGCTTCCCTACCCGTATTCTAAGGTAGGAAAAAAAGATCAGCTGTTGAAATTAAATTTTCCCTATCCTTCTTTCCTTTGAGAGAGAGTTGGGAGGCGCCATACAGGTTAGATAGTCAGTGAATGTACCATTGAATAGTGGGTTGCATGTTCTAGACCAGTGCTCCCCAACAGGTCATGTTTTCAGGATCTCCCACAGAATGCACTGACCATAATTAAATCACCTGTGCAGAATGCTAAGGAAAGTCAGAAAACATGACCTGTTTGTGGGCCTTGAGGACTGGAGTTGGGGACCTCTGTTATAGACTATGGCTATACAGAAAGATCACAAACATCATGGCAACTTTTTTATGTGACTGATAATAAAAACTTTACATTTCAACTTATATAAAATAGATGTCAACTAAGCAATATTTTTCTCACAATGTACAGAAATTAAAAAAAAAAAAAAAAAAAATCAGCTGCCTCCCTGAGCAGTCTCTGGCTTATCTTCTATGTGAGAGGCCATATGCTTACTTAAGATGATCTTTGAACTAAACAATTTCCCACACTGACAACAAGGCAAAGGCCTGTGCGGCACATGAATTTTCTCATGTCGGACCAGGTCAGACTTTTTGATGAAACGTTTGCCGCATTCTCCACAAGGGAATGGCTTTTCTCCCGTGTGAATTCTCCTATGCATAAATATATTGGAGACGCTGGTAAAACATTTGCCGCATTCCGGGCAGGCAAATGGTTTCTCCCCCGTGTGTATCCTTTCGTGACGGATTAGATCTGGTTTCCGGGTAAAACTTTTTCCACAGTGAGAACAAGAGTATGGTTTCTCTCCTGTGTGAATTCTCTCATGTATTACAAGATAGGAGGCGCTAGCAAAGCATTTTCCACAGCCAGAACAGACGTGGGGCTTCCTGCCTTTACACATCAGCCTGTGCTTGGCCAGATTTGCGTCATTCGAAAAACCTTTTTTACAATCCGAACAACTATACAACTGTAACTTTTGCGACATAGAATTTGACGGTCTACCGTTATTTTCTTCATCTGTGCCATAACTTGTAGACAGATTTGTGGTCTTTTCCTTTTTGATGGCATCTGCTAGGTTGACTGGAACACGAGTAGGTTGTGTTTGGTCTGGAGTCGCATAGTGGTCTTCAAAATCCCCTTGGATATATTCGGTCTTAATGCGAGGGCATGTTTCCTCCACGGATGGGTAAGAGTTCCTGCGAGCCCGACTTCCATTCCATTGTACAACATCACCTCTTGCATTAGAGGGCATTGCATTTTCTTCTACCTCTTTTGGAGGTATATAAATGTTCTGGAGCTCGATGCTTCCAGCTTCCCATGAAACCAGTTCTTTCTTTATACTAGTTAGATCTTCTTGTGTTAACTCTGCAGGTGTGTAAATGTCAGTGTATAGTCCATCCTTCCCCCAGGATATGGGTAGCTCTTCCATCTTGTTATGGTCTGTGGGGGTGTAAATATCTGTGCAGGTGACGTTTCCTTCTTCACAAATGGGTGCAACCTCAAATATACAACTAGATGTATACTGGCTATTTATATTATGTGAGGCTATGGGACATTCTACAAAGCTGACATTGGTAACCCATGCCGTTGATCGTTCTGCAAGATCCATAGATTTAAGGGACGTCGGCGTGTAAATAGTGTCAACTTCAAGAATGCCATCTTCACCAGATTCCTCCTCATGAGTGTTTTGTATCTGTTCAGTTAGCAAACCAAAATCTGCATCTTTAGAGTTTCTTTGATCACACGATCTGGAGGCAACAGAAGCATATTCCATCAGAGTATTGTCTGTTGGCAGGAACTCAACCTCAGCGTCTTTCTCCTTGCACAATCCCCATTCCTCAGCAGGTTCTGTCTGTGGGTACTTTGTACAGGTGGACGTGTTGGGGTATTGGTCATGCTCTATTCGGAGAGTTACCTCTTCAAAAACATTGGTCTTGACCTTTGGCTTTCGCAGTGTTGATGAATGATCCTCATGTGTGGTGTCAGGGGGTAGCATATGGAAATTAAGCTTCATTGACAAGTTCTCAGAGCTTGAAAATTCTAGGAAAACATAGATACAGATTAAAACTTAAACATATGAACTACATGGTCCTACATGATTACATAGCTATTGGTGGAAAAGGAGCGGATTTTATTATGCCGTAGGAGAATTGCTTGACAAGTGGCATCCTCAAAGCCAGAGAATATCTCCAGCCACTGCAAACACATTAGGCAGCCAAGAAAGCATATCCAATAACCTGACAAATCCTGGTTTCTACCGCTCACTGGGCTTTGCTGTGTAGACAGACAGAGTCAACAAAGGCTTGGTATTGAATGACAGTCTATTATACTGCTGGAGGCCTTGATTAAACAGGACAGCAACACTACACACAGCAAGAAAGCTCTGTAAGCAGCTCCCCTGTTACTCTTTGGTCTCTGAAGGTGCAGGCTACACTTCACCATCTCCTGGAGACTGTAGAAGTCTAACACTAGGTCTGCACAGCATAGGATGAAAAAAACTTACTGAAAACCAAAAACTAAAAACCACTTTGAACCCAAGTACTTTGTCAGTTTTTTGTCCAAAGCAGTTGGGGTTCTGACAAGCTTTTTTGGAGGTTTTTTTTTTTTTTGTGGATGTTTTTTGTCTTTTTTGGGCAGTTTTTAATGTACGTAAAATTAATATACCATATAAACACCTGGGCAGTTTTTCAGCAGAACTGTCCAAAACCGCCCAAAAAACAATGGGCAGTTTACATCGACTTCGATAGTAAATTTTCCTCTGGCTGCCGTCAGTTTTTACAACATGTTCCTAAAACCGCCGGCGCCCAGAAACGAGCAGAAAAACAATGACCTGTGGAGACCAGTGTTCACCAACTCCAGTCCTCAAAGCCCCCCAACAGGTCATGTTTCCAGGATATCCAACAGAATGCACGGATAATAATTAAATCACCTGTACAATGCTAAGGAAAGCCAGAAAACATGACCTGTTGCTGGGACTTGTGGACTGGAGTTAGGGATCCCAGGTGTAGACTACAAGTTGTTTTTTTGTATTGAAGTCTATGTGGACATTTTTCAGTCGGATTTTCAGCAGTTTCAGAACACTAAAACCGTGGAAAATCTGACAGATTTCAGACTATGTCAGACTAGTATGTGTTGGTATTTTTTCACTATATGGAATTGTAGCATAGAGTATATCAATCTGCATTAGGTTTAAAAGGGGTTGTCTCGCTACAAAGAATAGCTGTCAAATTGTAGGGAACACAAAATAAAGACATTTTCCACATATATTGCTTTGTTCATCTGTTTTTGTTTAGGAGATACAAGTGAATTAATCACCTCCCTGGCTATTTCAGTTCCCTCAGTAACCGACCTGTAAACATCTCTCCCCCCTGCTGTTTGTTCTATGTGATAGCAGTGAGTGACGTCATCACAGAGGTCGCAGCAACCTCTGTGCTGCCGGGCAGTAAAAAGCTTGATTTATCTAAAGTAAACAGCACTAATTAGGGCTTTTGTTTGAGGGATCAGATAAAAAGTCCTGCTAGCAGTTTCTGAGAAGCTTCTGAGCTAATCTGAACTAATTAACAACTGAAAACAGAGTTTAATACACCACAGAGCTGTATGCAAATCACAGTCAGTCTGAACCAGGAAGAGACAGAGTATTTCATTCATGCATCCTATGAAACTCTGTAGCGAGACAACTCCTTTAATGTATTACGGTCTAGGCTATTCTGTACCCGATTCAGCAATTTTTGACAAAACTTTTTTTATTGTTTTATAAAATGTAATGTATTTTGTTATGTGAAATAAATAAAAACGAAAACAAAATCCACACATAATGCTATATCTTAGAAGCCATGGTAGGAATGACAACATTTCAAATTTTTTTTTTTCAATGATAAATTATCTATGGTTAAAATGTAGGTTTTAATTCTACATATAAAAAACACTTTTCTATAAACATATGTCCTATGACCGTATTATCCAGAGTGGTCAACATACCACAAAAGGAAAGAAGAAACACGAGACCAAATAGAAGGCTCAAGTGTCATTCAGCTGATGATGCTGTGCTACAGTAGGTTGACAAAATAGGTCTAAGCTACAATGAGGACCGTATCTTTGAATATCTATCTGCAGCATCTGAAGGGCAAGGTGTTATAAGATAAGTATCCATATGTGGGAGTATGTTTTTTATTGTATATGACCATCTATGTGTTTTGGAGACATCGTATATTTGAGTATTGATGTAGGAGAATTTGATTAGATGACTTGACATATGGTGAGTTTGGCATAGTGATATAATGCTGGTTATTTGATGTATTTTATCTAGCCCATAGGGACACGGTAGAAGGATAGTAGGGTGAGCCAACAAGACGCGGGGCCGTCCTTGTCGGGGCGATTTTCCCACCTCCACAAAGGGTTAACTAGTGGAGAGGAGTAGGGTTAGCCTATTCGTATATTGCTGGGTTATTAGTGGATGGGCTTAATCCGAATAGCCTAACCCTGATTTGTGTCCATATAGGTGTCAGTTGTGGTGTGCATCAGATTGATAATTTCAGTGTACAGTACAGACCAAAAGTTTGGACACACCTTCTCATTCCAACAGTTTTCTGTATTTTCTTGACTATACAAATTGTAGATTCACACTGAAGGCATCAAAACATGAATTAACACATGTGGAATTATATACTTAACAAAAAAGTGTGAATCAACTGAAAATCTGTCTTATAGTCTAGGTTCTTCAAAGTAGCCACCTTTTGCTTTGATTACTGCTTTGCACACTCTTGGCATTCTCTTGATGAGCTTCAATAGGTCGTCACCTGAAATGGTTTTCACTTCACAGGTTGCCCTGTCAGGTTTAATAAGTGGGATTTCTTGCCTTATAAATGGGGTTGGGACCATAAGTTGTGTTGTGGATACACAGCTGATAGTCCTACTGAATGGACTCTTGGAATTTCTATTATGGCAAGAAAAAAGCAGCTAAGTAAAGAAAAACGAGCGGCCATCATTACTTTAAGAAATGAAGGTCAGTCAGTCCGAAAAATTGGGGAAACTTTGAAGTGTCCCCAAGTGCAGTGGCAAAAACCATCAAGCGCTACAAAGAAGCTGTCTCACATGAGGACCGCCCCAGGAAAGAAAGACCAAGAGTGACCTCTGCTGCGGAGGATAAGTTCATCCGAGTCACCAGCCTCAAAAATCGCAGGTTACCAGCAGCTCAGATTAGAGAGCAGGTCAATGCCACACAGAGTTCTAGTAACAGACACATCTTTACAACAACTGTTAAGAGGAGACTGTGTGCAGCAGCCTTCATGGTAAAATAGCTGCTAGGAAACCACTGCTAAGGATGGGCAACAAGCAGAAGAGACTTGTTTGGGCTAAAGAACACAAGGAATGGACATTAGACCAGTGGAAATCTGTGCTTTGGTCTGAGGAGTCCAAATTTGAGATCTTTGGTTCCAACCACCGTGTCTTTGTGCGAAAAGGTGACCGAATGGACTCTACATGCCTGGTTCCCTCCATGAAGCATGGAGGAGGAGGTGTGATGGGGTGGGGGTGCTTTGCTGGTGACACTATTGGGGATTATACTGAACCAACATGGTCACCACAGCATCTTGCAGCGGCATGCTATTCCATCCAGTTTGCGTTTAGTTGGACCATCATATATTTTTCAACAGGACAATGACCCCAAACACACCTTCAGACTGTGTAAGGGCTATTTGACCAAGAAGGAGAGTGATGGGGTGCTACGCCAGATGACCTGGCCTCCATAGTCACCAGACCTGAACCCAATCGAGATGGTTTGGGGTGAGCTGGACCGCAGAGTGAAGGCAAAAGGGCCAACAAGTGCTAAGCATCTCTGGGAACTCCTTCAAGACTGTTGGAAGACCATTTCAGGTGACTACCTCTTAAAGCTCATCAAGATAATGCCAAGAGTGTGCAAAGCAGTAATCAATGCAAAAGGTTACTTTGAAGAACCTAGAATATAAGACAGATTTTCAGTTGTCTCACACTTTTTTGTTAAGTATATAATTGCACATGTGTTAATTCATAGTTTTGATGCCTTCAGTGTGAATCTACAATTTTTATAGTCAGGAAAATACAGAAAACTGTTGGAATGAGAAGGTGTGTTCAAACTTTGGTCTGTACTGTATATTATATGTTTTTATAAATAAGTATCTAATAAAGATTACATTTTAGTAGGTGGGTTTAGTTAGATTTTTCTAGGCAGTGATTTTAGTTTCACGAACCCTTCATGATACTAGTTCTGTTGTTTCTGTGATTAAGCTACAATGAGCTAAGGGCGCGTTTCCACGGCACAGGACAAATACCGGCCGGTTTGCCGGCCGATATTTGTCCTGTTTTGCGCCCGTCCCCACGGCCGCGGGGGGGGGGGGACGGCTTTTCTCCGCGATGAGCGGAGAACAGCCCTCCCCCCTCCCATTGAGAAGCACATCTTACGTCGGGAAACCGGACGGAAGATTGTTCTTCTACAATGTTTTGCCGCCGGACCGCCGGCGACAAAACCGTCCGACGGCAAAACCTGCACAGGTTTTCCATAGAGCACAATTGTGCTAGTTTTCGGCCGGTTTTTCAGGCGGTCTGAAAAACCGCAAACCGGCTGAAAAACCGGCCGAAAACCCATGCCGTGGGGACATGGCCTAATAGTTATGTCACAATGGACTAGCATGGAGACCAACACTGGATATACATGTGTGGTCCCCATGCTAATCCGTTGTGGCTCCAACTTATCCATTAGCTCAATGTGGCATAGTCCTCTTTTGTTAGCCTATTATAGTACTTGGTCTTGGTTAGGGACTTTTGTACTGGGATGAGAAACTGATTTACTGATCTCCCCACCCATTATCCTATCCTGCCAGACTTTATATCCTGAGGAATCCCTGTTGCTTTTGATACAAGGGGGAAACACTATAATCTTTTTTGGGGGATTTGTAAATGTAAGTCTATGATTAATACAGGGTCGGAATAGGAAATACTAGGGATATACCTGTACAGGGTCGCCCTTGTCGGGGCGACAACTCCATAATCAACCTATGGGTCTTACTAGGGACATGAAAGGGACAGTTATTGTATATTCACAAGCTTCTGCTTTTTAATTTATTTAGCAAGAGCCTAAAATCCCCAAAAGAAAGGGACATAACTTGGTGATTTACTGGACGACAATCCGTGAGTGACTATGCCCCCTGCATCCTCAGCTGAATGACAATAGAACCTTCTTGTTTGCCTGGTGTTTTTTCTTTCCTTTTCTACTACGTTGAGCACTCTGGATACTACTGCTGTGTATGGTGCGGGCGCAGCTCCATGGACCCTGACCCACATCAAGACATACATCTTGTCACGAATGGGCTAGTGGGCCATAGTTACTCACAAACCACCCAAGGAGAAGGTAGATGGCACCCATCAAGGTTCAAGAATTCTTCTCTGTTTGAGGCCTAAATTTTGAATATCCTAATATAAAATAGACTGAATACAATTGCCCCCGTGACTCCTTATGGAACATGGGGGACGAGTAGTCAACGGCCATTTTATACATTATGGGCGACATGAATGAACGGGGCTGCGCCAGATATCTGGCGTCTTTTCAGCCCGATATGAGATGTAGCCCCGTTCATACATTTTCAAATCTCCCGCACGCCACTACGGGGTGCATTACATCATGCCTAAGACGCTTAGTAATGTTCCCGATCTCGGGGGAGATGGGGCGCACTAGAACCGTAGCGAAGCTATATATAGCTTCGCTACGACATTTCTGGGTGCATTACAGCTGGAACAGGTAGAGCACATTCAAAGTGGTATACCTGATCCGAACTGTCGCCCGATTGTTGGAATGCGTCTGATTTATGACCCACTGTACGGTGGGTTCATAAATCAGGAGCATTCTATACCTTTTTTATTCACATGAAATTTGGCGTCCGCACGCCAAATTTCATACATGTTGCCCTATATGATTAAAGACATAATAAGGTCAATGATAAAGACAATTATCAAACCTGGTCTTACCACTAGAGCCAAGATACGGGTTACCCTCCTTCAGGACATCTTTGTACAGATCCTTGTGTCCTTCTATGAACTCCCACTCCTCCATGGAGAAACAGACAATGATGTCTTCACATCGTATAGGAACCTGTCACACACAATGATCCAGTCATCATCCAGGCATTTTGGGTCAGATTGATTAATAGCTCCTTTAATATAGATCGCTTAAAATTAAACAAATTGCGCCAGATTTATTACAGTGGCTCACACTGGATATTAAAGGGAAAGTGTCTTTTTTTAAGAAAAAAAAAAAATCAACCTTGGTTTTGCCTTAATAATTGATGTTTTTAGTAAGCACTTTAATTTCTGATGCCATATTCATTTTTTTAATGAATAATTATTTGTTTTACATGGAGCGCATGTGTATAGTGCGTCATTGTACGACACATAATTAGATCCTGTACGGGCCATAGGAGAATAGGGAGGACTGCGCCTCCTATTGGCCATTAACGTAGTCCACGAATACTGTGGAGAGAATGGAGACTGCCTCTACATGGCTCTGCGCCCACCACTCAAGAGGAACCTACAGGGACCATGGACGTGCTCCTGCGGAAACCTATCGGAAGAAGGACCTGCAGACCTTACTGACAAATTCCTGCAAATGCAAGTAAGAAAAACTGATGACCACAGGTTACAAGCTCCTGTGGCCACCGGTTAGAAGGACTGGTGTTAGAAGTTCCTGCAGCTGTGAGTCAGTGCAACTTGTGGCGACTGCTAGCGAACTTCTGTGGCTGTAAGTCAGAATCTCTTGCGGCGCAGGTCTGATGGACTGGCAGATACTAATGGTGATAATACCCGGAACATCATCTGGTCAGTAGTAGTAGCAGCATCAGTAAAACAAGCACCTGCACATGTATGGAATGTGTTAGGTCACCAGGAGGGAAGGTCCTTCAATTTACAGGCTGCTTTCACACAGCGCAGTTTTGGTGCAGTTTTAACTGCGCTCCAATTAAACTGCCTTTAATACTAGCAGCTTCTTTCAGTTGTCTAAATTGTTCGGACAGGTGTGTCACGAAAGTACACAATGACTGTGTTTAACGTCCTGTGGATACAAACACACTGATTGATTACTCCCTTTCCAACAGTTTAGAGAAGTGAAAGAAGCTGCTGGTAATAAAGGCAGTTTAATTGGAGCGCAGTTAAAACTGCATCAAAACTGCGCTGTGTGAAAGCAGAGGTGTTCCCAAGAAGTAATATCCGCTGCACAGTTTCACTCCTAGCTAGCTGCGAGACGACCTTGCATGAGAATGGGGAGGGAGGTGCTTGCGGCTGTCCTCTCCATTCAGTTCTATAGGAGTTCCAAATATAACTGAGTATTCGGGAGCTCCCACAAAAGTGAATGAGAAGGACGGCTGCAAACACCACCCTTATCATTCTCATGCACGTTCGGCTTGCGCAGCGGCAACCTGTGCCGTGGACTTTGCTTAGTAAGAACGCTCCTTTAACTTGAACACTTTTTTTTTTTTTAATACTGAGTATGGTGAGACACTGACATGCTTTGTGCAACCTAAATCCAAGCACCGTCTCTCTTCAAATAAAAAAAAAAAACAAAAAACTTATTTGAGACCATTTTTACTGCAAAATTTGAGTAACATTGTGGCACATTTTAAATCATGAAAAAACTACCAGTATTCTACATTAATTTGGATAGCTGGGTGTAGAGAGAACCCAAAGATAATTAGAATAATCAAAACCAGGGTATACAAATATATTCTAGAACAAACCACTTAGGGGCCGTTCACACGGCTTATTTCGGCGCGGATTGGCGCCGTACTGCGCGCCGGATTTGCGCTGCAGTACGGAACCAATCCGTCGCAGTAATTACGGTAATCCACAGTTCTCATAGAGAACAGTGGATTCCGTCGCTCCTCCCCACTCGGCGAATCCGCCGGGCGGGGAGAAAAGGACATGCACATTATCCAGGCGCAATACGCGCCGTGGATAATGTAAGTCTATGGGGCCGGCGAGCCGCGCCCCCGCCCCGCATTCAAGCCGGAATTGCGAGCGCAATCCGGCTCGCAATTCCGGCTTGAATAAGCTGTGTGAATCGGGGCTTAGAGTATAACACCTAGGATAAAATATAACTTTTAATGAATAATAATTAACCCTTAAGGACCCAGCCTGTTTTGACCTTCCTGACACAGCCCTATTTTTGAAATCTGACATGTGTCAATTTATGTGAGAATAACTTTTTGACACTTTTACCTATTCATGTGATTCAGAGATTGTTTTCTCGTGACACATTGTGCTTTAAGTTAGTAAGAAATTTTTATCCATACAATCCTTGTTTGTTTGTGAAAAATATCAAAATTTCATGAAAATTTGGAAAAATTAGCGATTTTGAAAGTTGCAAAATTTCTGCGTGCAAGACAGATAATTATTCACCACAAAATAGTTTATAACTAGCATCTACCATATGTCCACTATAGGTTGGCATCATTTTTAAATGTCTTTTTTTTTTTTTTACGACATTAGAGGGCTTAGAAATTTAGTAGTAATTTCTCACATTTTCAAGAAAATTTGCAATATACATTTTTTTAGGGACCACTCCAGTTCTGACGTGGCTTTGAGGGGCCTGCATGTTAGATACCCCCATAAATGACACCATCTGAGAAACTAGACCCCTTAACATATTTACAACACTATTTAGGAAGTTTGATAACCCTTCAGATATTTCACAGAAATTAAAGCAAAGTGGAGGTGAAATTTCAAAATTTCACTTTTTTTGCAGATTTTCAATATTTATCCATTATTCACTGGAATACGGTAAATGTGACTAGGTAAATGCAACTTAATATCAATTCTCCCAGGTCTGCCGTTTTTAGAGATATCCCATATGTGGCCCTAGTGCATTATTTGGCTCACCCATAAGCCCCAGAATAGGAGGAGCACCTACTATACTCTGGGGTCTCATTTTCAATACGATTTTATTTAGGCGCCATTTCAGGTTTGGGGACACCCTAAGGTGCTAAAACTTAATAAACACCCCTAAATAGACCGCATATTGGAAACTACACCCCTTAATGAATATATCCAGGGGTGCATTGAGTATATAGACCCCACAGGTGATTCACAAATTTTTTTTTAGCATAAGGCTGTGAAAATGAAAAAAATTTTTTTTTCAATAATCTGCAATTTTAGCTTAAAATGTTTCATATATACAAGGAATCCTGGAAAAAAGAACCCTAAAACTTTGTTAAGCAATTTCTTCCAAGTTCGGCAATACCCTACATGTGGGTGTAAACTGCTGTTTGGGCGCATGGCAGGGCGTATAAGGGAGGGAGCGCTATTTGGCTTTTGGAACGCAGATTTTGGTGGGGCCATGTCGCATTTGCAAAGCCCCCAAAGTAGCAGAACAGGCGAAACCTTCCAGAAGTCGCCCCATTTTGGATTCAACACCCATCAGGGATCTCATCTAGGGGTGTACTGTGCATTTTGGATGCACAGGTGTTCCATAGTTTTTTTTTTTAGCATTGGGCAATGAAAATGGGGGGAAAAAACGCAGTTCGGTCATTGTTTTTTGAGTTTCAATTTTACAGCATTCGCCGTGCAGTGTAAATGATGTGATAACTTTACTATGGGGGTCGGTACAATTACAATGATATAGATTTTATATAGTTTTTTTCTGTTTTATTACTTTTACACAGTAGAAATAAGTCTATAAAAAATTGCGTTTTTATGTTGTCCTATTCTGACAGCCATAACTTTTTTATTTTGCTGTGTGCAGAGCTGTGTATGGGCTTGTTTTTTGTGGGATGAGTTGAAGTTTTTATTGGTACCATTATGGGGTGCATATGATGCTATGTTCACTTTTTATTAAGGTTTTTCTGAGATGTTTTGAACAAAATACAGCAATCTTGGTAGTGTTTTTTTATTTTTATTTTTTATAGCGGTCACTGTACGGTATATATGACATGGTAGCTTTACTCAGCAGGTCAATACGATTACACCGATACCCAATTTGTATATTTTTTATGTTTTACTGCTTTTATACAATAAAAACACTTTTATTCAACCAGGAAAATAAGTTTTTGCATCGCCATAGTCTGAGAGCCATAACTTTTAAATTTTTCTGTGCTTGGAGCTGTGTAGGGACTTGTTTTTTGCAAGATGAGTTGACGTTTTTATTAGTATCATTTTTGGGGGGACAAGGCTTTTTGATCGCTTTTAAATCCATTTTTTGGAGGCCAGGGTGAAGAAAATACTGCAATCCTAGTAGTGTTTGTAATTTTTATTTTTAACAGGGCTCACCGTGCGGGCTTATCCGTGATAAGTTAGCTTTACTCTTTGGGTCGCTACGATTATGGCGATACCCGATTTATATAGTTTTTTTATGTTGAAGCACTTAAAAAAAAAAAAGAAAAGTGTTTGTGTGTAAAACAATATTTATGCATCGCTATCTTCTGAGAGCTATACATTTTTTTATTTTTCCGTATACAGAGCTGTATAAGGACTTTTTTTTTTGCGGTATGAACTGACGTTTTAATTGGTACAACTTTGCCGTTTTTAGGAGTTTTTGATCACTTTTTATTCCATTTTATGTGCTGCGGGATGAACAATAATCTTAATTCTGTGATTGTTTTTTTTTTTTTTTTTTTTACGGCGTTCACCGTACGGGTTAATTAACATGACAGATTTATAGGGCAGGTCGTTACGCACGCGGCGATACCAAATATGGGTACTTTATTTATTTTTGATCTTTTTTGGGGCGATTGGCGTTTGTAAAGGGGAAAAGGGCGGTGTACGTATTTTTATTTTATTTTTCGTGTTTGTGTTTTACTTGTTGTTCACTTTTTTTTACTTTTTTTCACATTTTTATTTTACTTTTCCCGGGGGAGTTTGAATGAGAGATCTTTAGATCTCTTTCAATAGGAATCAGTGCATAGCTTTTTGCTATGACTGGTTCCTATGACAACTGTCAGTCACGATGCCGGGTCATACCCACAGGGCACGGCCGGGCATCGTGACATCACAGACAACCCGGAAGGCATTCTATGCCCTCCGTGCTGTCTGTCAGAGGGCAGGAGCTGCATGGATCGCCCGATCCGTGCGCTGCTGCCGCCGACAGAGACGCAGGAGGAGCGATCTCCTCCTGCGTCTCTCTTAGTTATTGCGACCCGATCGTCGCGATAATTAAGGGGTTAACTGCCCCCACCCCTCCCCCGAGCAATCCGGGGTCGGGGCCGACGCTGCGGGATGTCAGTTGTAATATACAGCTGACACCCCGCGCCGATCGCGCGAACTCTAATTTATAGTTAGCGCGTTACTCAGGACGTATCCATAAGTCCAGGTGTGTTAACCCCCAAACAACCTGGACGTATGGAAACGTCTAAGGTCGTTAAGGGGTTAATAAACACTCAACATATTCCTACTCTATATAAACCCTACAAAAAAATCCCCAAAAATACTAAACCTGCCTATCAGACAATGGGGGACTCGCCCCAACCCGGAACCTAAACTATCTTGGCCCTAACTAACCCTAACTAATTTTCGTTAATTCTTAATTTTTATTAAGATAATCAAAAGAAAAAATACAAAAAACCAAATATTAAAGAAAAAGTGCCCAAACTGTGCATAAACCAATATTATTCCACTATTAATGACCATATACAACGATATTCTTATATTCACAGTATACAACAACCATGTTCCACTAACATAGGAACATAGTGGAACTTGGTTGTTGTATACTGTGAATATAGGAATATAGTTTTATATGGTCATTAATAGTGGAATAATATTGGTTTATGCACAGTTTGGGCACTTTTTTCTTTAATTTTTTTATTTTTTATTTTTTCTTCTGATTTTTGTTAATCATTAATTTTTATTAAGATAATTAGTAAGGGCCGAGATAGTTTAGGTTCCGGGTGGGGGCGCCCCTGTTGGGGCGGGTCCCCCATTGTTTGATAGGCAGGTTTAGTATTTTTAGGGAATTTTTTGTAGGGTTTATGTAGAGTAGGAATATGTTGAGTGTTTATTAATTATTATTCATTAAAAGTTATATTTTATCCTAGGTGTTATACTCTAAGTGGTTTGTTCTACATTTTAAACCATGCTTTGCGTATGTTCAGACAACGTATTTGCGGGGCATAATTGCGCTACAATGCGTCTGAAGTATGCCCCATAAATATGGTAACCTCATAGCACTCGATTCCCTCCCAGGGAATACACCAGATTAAGTGAAAGTCAAAAGGAGCCAGGCTGGAGCGCTGTTAAAAGTACGCGCGCATACTTTCAACAGCAGGCATATAGCAGTGCGCACAGCTACGTGCCGCTATACGCCATGTGAGCCCGACCTTACTCTCTCTGAGCCCTGAACCTTATTTAGCAAGACAAATGTCAAAAATAATTAATGGTTCTTGCTCACCTCTCCAGTCAGCAGCTCAATCATCTTCTTGGTGAGGTCCAGGATCTTCTGATTATTGTTCTTTCCAGCTAATGAAAGTGGAGGATCGCCGACGGGGCTTACTGCCTTGTACAACCCTCGTGGCTGATGAGGGCGGCCACGGAGGGTTCCGACAGGTTTACCAGCTTTGTTAACCATTGAGTAATCCTGCAAAACATCACAGGAGAAATATCACCCAATGTTAACCATTTCATTGACACAGTGACTCCTAGCTATCAACATTATCATGACATGACAGTGATAACCCAATTGAAACTGGTACCGTCTCTCCATAAAGCAATGGGCAGACCAAAGTCCTCCAATTTTAAACATATACAGTGTGGAAAATAAGTATTTGATGCACTAGTGATTTTGCAAGTTTTCCCACCTACAAAGAATGAAGCGTTCCATCATTTTTATTGTATGTACTGCGAGAGACAAAATCAGAAATAAATACTCCTTTCAAGAGTAAATCCAAAAAAAAAGGTTTTATTGTATTGCTCATTTAAAGGGGTTCTCCAGGACTTTCTATTTGTTATGGGGCTCACAACTGTATTATTAAACTTTGCAATTCGTATTTTTTAAAAATGATTTATCTGTCCTGCTGCGCAGAACCAGATACAGAGCCATGTCCTCCCTTCCTCCCATATCCTGCACACCATGTGATGTACATTGATCACATGGCCTCAGTGAACATTTTGTCATCACTCAGTGGGTGTGCTTTGAAGCCGGGCTCAGCTCAGGAACACCCCCATGTAGTGACCTGAGCAGAGAACGATCTGCCAGAGGGAGCTTTTTGTTTATCTTTGAGTCCTGCTGGCAGGATTTATTAACAGTAATGGGAGCAGAGGACAGCAGTTTAGAGCTGGGGGGTTGTGCACTGCAGTCAATCAAATGATGACTGCAGCTCTGTACAGTTTACACAGTGACTCATGACTTCTAGCTATCAACATTATCATGACATGAAAGTATAGAGCTGGGGTGGGGGGATTACACACTTATGTCATCATAATGTCTAGCAGTGATAACTGCGGGGGGAAGTCGTAGATTGCAATGCATTCCGGGACTTGTAGGAAAGAGCTGCTGCAGAACTACTAACACTCCCACAAGCAGGAAGTTTTACAGCAAAAAGTGGATCTTATGAGAGATGAATAAAGACACAAGAGAAGATTTGGATTTTTGTACTTAACTCCTTAACGACTGCGCACCGTCTTTTGGCGTCGGCTGGTGCAGGTCGTTTGTCTGCAGCGACGTCTTTTGGCGTCGCTGCAGACACCGGAGTTTGCGGCGCCCGGCGCCGCAGCTGCACGGGGATCGGGACTGTATTACACAGCCCCGATCCCAGGGCATGTCCTGCGAGCACCGGGGAGCGGAGGAAACCTCTGCAACCCGGTGCTTTAACCCTATGATTGCGGCGGTGCGTTACCGCAGCGCAATCAAAGGGTTCCCCTGCTTTGTTGGATGATCGGAACGCCCGGTGAACGGCTGCACAGTCAGCCCTGTGTACTGTCCAGATCACTGCCTGTGTCAAAGTGATATGCAGATGCTAAGTAGAGGGCGAAAAGGCAAAACAAAAACTCTACAAGCCGTTCGTTCGGTGCTCTCCCTAAGTGAGGATCTTCCCTTCCTGAGCTACCGATGCCTCCCACACAAGCCAGCCAGTATCTTCTCTACTCTGCACTGAAGAGGGACAAAAATCCCGAAACAGTGTTGTCTGTAGATGAGAGATATGGCTTGGCTAAAAATCCTTTTTGCTTTCTCAAGACTCGGTGGGTCAAAAGCAAATTGAGGATTTGTTACAACCAACAGAGGGCGCTGTGGGCTTCTCAGCCCCTTTCCCATAATGCCTTGTGATGTGTCAAAGTGACACAGATTAGAATGTTTTAGCATATATGACTATGCTAATACATTACTAAGTATAAAAAAAAATGTACAACAGTTCTACACATATTTGGTATCCACACGCCCGTAATAACCTGTAGAATTAATCTAACAAGTTTTTAAATGTGAAATGTGAACGGTGTAAAAAAAAAAAAAAAATTCTGCAATTATTTATAAGTGAACTTAAACTATTCCCCCATAAAGTACAACTTGTCTTGAATAAAACGAGGGCTCATCCAACTGCGTCATTGAAAAAATAAAAAAGCTACGACTGTTGAAATGCAAGGAGGCAAAAACTAAAAAAAAGTTCTGGTCGTTAACTACTTTTCAGGCGTTCGGCTTAAGGGGTTAACATAAAATCGTCTCAGAGAGTGGAAGACAAAAATGTTACAATTATAAAATTCATCAGCAGTGATAAGCATTAGCCCACTGCTGCCTTATGGCCGAGGCTTGCGTCAGCTGAGGCCAAGGTATGGATCTGGTAGAACTTAGAAAAAGTATGGACCGAAGCCCAGGTGGAAGCTTTGCAAACCTGTAAAGCTGAAGCTTGATGCCGAACCGCCCAGGAGGCACCAACCACTCATGTGGAATGGGCAGTGACTCTAAACGGAAGGGGTTCCCCACTTGACCGATAGGATTCCAAAATTGCAGACCTTATCCAGATGGCAATGGTAGCCTCAGAGGCTGCCAGACCCTTATGTGGACTCTATGAAGGATTAAGAGGGCCTCGAAGCGCCTAAAGGGTTCCGTAGCAGAAAGTTAGATACAAACGGCTCTGACAACATTTAAACAATGTAATGACCGCTCTCGAGGATGAGAGGGCGACGGGCAAAAATAGTGCAGCTTACGATGGAGCCTTCACTAGAAGGTCGTTCAGGTAGGGGTTAATGGTCATTCCCCAATGCAAAGGATTGCCATTGGCTGCATCAGCCAACCAAGATTTGGTAATGGACTTGAGCTGGGTGACTGGGGCATCCACTGATGGGACTCCCGACCTCTTTGTTACAGATTCCTCAGGAAAAGGACAAAGATTATTAAGCCGTCTGGTAGGAAACAAACGCCTGTCAGGATGTTTCCACTCCATGGCCACCAGTTCCTCAAACTGTGTAGGGAAAACCAAAAACCTTTTAAAATAAACCTCCTGGGAGGAAGAGACATCCTCATCTTTAACATGAAGGGAGTCTCCAACAGCCCGGATAAGGGCTTTAACCATACCATCATCTCGGTCTGGCTCAGAATCTGCTTCGGGTACAAGGTGTGCAGGGCAGGGATAAATAGCCCAAAGAAGGCCAACTTACCATCCCAAGGTGCTGTGTCCTCCATGGAAGTCAGAAGACGTGCAGCAAGCATGTAAAACGGCAGAAAATGGCGATTAGGCTCTGCCCTCAACACAATCCCAGGTTGCTGGAGGTCCTGCCCTGTTCTGGAAGGGGCCCAGAACCAATTGGGAGGCCCCAGGAATGAAACAAACCCAGGGAAGTTAGTGGTCTAGTTGCGGTTTAGGCCTCCAGAAGCTGGGGACCAAATTGGAAGCTGCGGCCTGTGCAAAGCCCACGACTCGGACCGTTGGAACATCCCCAGAGCGCTAAAAAGCGGGTAAGCAGTGCCTGCAACCTCTGAGGGGAACCATCCTACCCCCTAGCAGACAGTGCCATCACCGGGCGTGTGGTACCGAGGCAGAAACGCAGCGGTACCGCAATGGTTGCCCAGAACTGGTGGTGCGGGCCAAACACGCCCTGCTGCCTAGTACCGCTCAGGAGCAAGAGGGGCAACATGCACCCAACCCTGGGACAACTGCCGCTGGGGGGTGCAGGAAAACGAAGTCCTGAAGCCCTCCAGCTCCAGTAAAAGAAACGGAAAATCCCCGACTAGCTCCAAAAGGAAGAACTCAGGGTACTCAACTATTCAAAGACTGCAGGCATTGCAGCATCACCCCTTCGGTATCATGCACCAGAAGGTGGGGCTACCGGAATCCAAAAAAAAAAAAGACCGTGGAGGCAGTAGGTGGGGACAGATGAGTAGCGCAAGGAAGCTCAGCCAGCTAAAGAACTGACTGGTTCCTGAGGCCCTCGGGGGGGGACAACGTCACGGTAACAGTACGCGCTGATGACCCCCCCCAGAGGCTTGATCACCACCTGCAAGCAAACAAAAAAAATTAACTCAGCAGAACTGTATAGCAGCGTCTGCCTCCTACGGACACTAGGCTGAAAACTGATTAGCCAGGTGCGTCAGCAGGAAGGATATAGTCCATCTGAGCAGGCCCAACAAGTTTGGTCCGCCTCCTAAGGCAAGGGCCTATACCCAAGGTGTTGTGTCCCCCAGTGATATTGACGAGAAAGAAACACATGATGGTAGTGGGATATCTTTACTTTTCCATATAAATGCTGTTTACAGTGTTCTATGAAATCTTTAAACTCTCGGATAACTCTTTTAAGTTATTTAAAATATCATATACAGAGCTATTGTGCCTGTCATATAGTAGCACCCATACAGTGCTCACAATAAGAGTCCCAGTCATACAGTAGCACCCGTACAGTGCCCACCATAATAGTCCCAGCCATACAGTGCCCACCATAACAGTCCCACCTGTAGAGTGCCCACAATAACAGTGCCAGCAATAGCACCCACTATACAGTACCACCCACACATTTCCCACAATAACAGTGCCATCATTTAAATGCAGCTGTCAAAATATATTACTTTCTGTAGTGTGAGGACAGAGACAAAGCAGGTCCTTCCATGTAATATCAGAAAGAGCTGCTGGAAATGACATTCTATCATGAGGACAAGAGCTTCCTTGGGTCATGAACTTTATACACAATGTACCAGAAAAAAAGAAAATTGGGCCCTCACCTGTTGCCCAAAGGAGCCGCTTATCCTGGCACATGTAAGAGCAGTACAAGACATGTAGTACTGCACTGTACTATAGAGAGGCGCTATAGACCGACAGTCACTGCATGCACCTCACTAATAAATGTAAGAGCAGTATAGGACATGTAGTGTCGCATTGTACTGTAGAGAGGCGCTACCAGACCTCCAATAACTACATGCATCTCACTAATACATGTAAGAGCAGTACAGGACATGTAGTACCGCACCGTACTGTAGAAATAAACTACAGTATATACCGCCAATCACTGCATGCACCTCACTAACACATGTAAAAGCAGTACAAAACATGTATACTGCCCTTTTACTATAGAGAGGCGCTATAGACCGACAGTCACTACATGCACCTCACTAATACATGTAAGAGCAGTATAGGACATGTAGTGTCGCATTGAACTGTAGAGAGGCGATACCAGACCTCCAATAACTACATGCACCTCACTAATACATGTAAGAGCAGTACAGAACATGTAGTACCGCACTGTACTGTAGAGAGACACTACTAGATCGCCAATCACTGCATGCACCTCACTAACACATGTAAGAGCAGTACAAGACATGTAGTACTGCACTGTACTATAGAGAGGCGCTATAGACCGACAGTCACTGATGCCCCCTCACTAATAAATGTAAGGGGCAGTATGGACATGTAGTGTCGCATTGTACTGTAGAGAGGCGCTACCAGACCTCCAATAACTACATGCACCTCACTAATACATGTAAGAGCAGTACAGAACATGTAGTACCGCACTGTACTGTAGAGAGACACTACTAGACCACCAATCACTGCATGTACCTCCCGAAAACATGTATGAGCAGTACAAGACATGTAGTACCGCACTGTACTGTAGAGCGGTGCTACTAGACCGCCAATCACTGCATGCAGCTGACTAATACATGTAAGAGCAGTACAGTGTATGTAGTATCGCACTGTACTGTAGAGAGGAGCTATAGACCGCCAATCACTGCATGCACCTCACTAATACATGTATGAGCAGTACAAGACATGTAGTACTGCACCGTACTGTAGAGAGGTGCTACTAGACCGCCAATCACTGCATGCAGCTGACTAATACATGTAAGAGCAGTTGACTCAACTCTACATTCTACATCGCTCCCATTACACCACCTCCAGACTTAGTAAGTTCCGACCTGGGTATGCAGATGAGTGCCCAAAAAGTTCATTGCTCCTCTGGTACCTTTTGACCTAATTTGGTCCGTCCTAGGGTCCTGGGGGTTTGGGCTCAGGTGATTTTAGTTCCTGAACGATGTGAGGGATGCCTGTTCCCTCACCCCTGTCATGTGCATATTTGTCCAGAACCAGATAGCATGGACTCGCGGTCCTAATTTACTTTTGTTCGAGGTGCTTTACTTTGCTAGGAAAGTTTAAAAGTAAGGATTTGGGTTGGCGTCCACCCCTCCATCATGGACTGAATGGAAAGGGGACAGTTAAAAGTGGGGTTTCCACATCAAAGATGGATGTTTTAGGCGCATAAACTGCATACAAAGTTTGAGAGGATATGGGGTAGGTGGCTGAAATTCCCCTAGCACGGCCAGTACCTCACAAGCCCTTATATATGAGAGTCCTCCAAGCCCTTGACACACTACCGGTTTAGATGCTCGTGATAGATAGGAACCCGCTGTGTAAATTACTTGAGACACCCAATCCTAGCTAACTAGGATTCTAACGCTGGAACTCTTTGACAATACTTGCGAGACAGACATTTTGCAATTATATAAAACTCTGTAATATTTGATCATAATTAATCAATGTAATGTTTGATTACTGTTATACTCCTGCATGTTGCAGGTCTTTGTAATTCTTCTCTTTCGCATAATTACTCAGGTACCTTGGTGCTTAAGCATTTATGATCGCGCTGATTGCTGTACATGGATTTGTTATGTGCACGATACTTTAATTATACCTCGGTTTCCTTTTTGCTTGATAATGCACGTCCCTACTGAGATGTATGCCTTTTATTATATATCTATGTGTACCTGATTCAGTTACTACTAATAAAGTTTATTGTGAATTTAAAAAAATACATGTAAGAGCAGTGCAGGACATGTAGTACCGCACTGTACTGTAGAGAAGCGCTACTAGATGACCAGTCACTGCATGCATCTCACTAATACAGAGGTTTTACCAGTAAAATGTTCATGATAATTGGCTGAATCAGTGTCTGGGACATTGTATCTTGAAACTACATACAGTGCCTCAGGAAAGACCATAGTATGGTGAAAGTATTGTATCTTGAGGCCGTTGTACCTGGAGGAAACCTGTATATATAAACAAGTTTCCCCTTTCTATAGCTTTCTGCTCTCCTATTTCTTTTTTTTAGCAATATAGATAAAACTCACTTAATATTCCCAGAAATCCTCACTTATGATAATGTTATGGTAAAAAAGATGCAGTATTTCACAAAAGCGAGTACACTCTTCACATTTTTGTAAATCTTGTATTATATCTTCTTTTGGGATAACATTTAAGATAAGACACTTTGATACAATGTAAAGTAGTCAGCGTGCAGCTGGTATAACAGTGTAAATTTGGTGTGCCTTCAAAAAAAACTCAGTCAACAATGTCTAAACCACTGGCAACAAAATTGAGTACACCCCGAAGTAAAAATAGACAAATTGTGCTCAATTTGCCATTTTCCCTCCCTTGTGACATGTGACTTGTTAGTGTTAAAAGATCTCAGGTGTGCATGGGGAGCAGGTGTGTTAAATTTGATGTTATCACTCTCACACTCTCTCATACTGGTCACTGGAAGTTCAACATGATGCCTCATGGCAGAGAACGGTCTGAGGATCTGAAAAAAAGAATTGTTGCTCTACATAAAGATGGCCTAGGCTATAAGAAGATCGCCAACACCCTGAACCTGAGCTGTAGAACGGTGGCCAAGACCATACAGCGGTTTAACAAGAGAGGTTCCACTCAGAACAGGCCTCCCCATGGTCGACTAAAGAAGTGGCGTGCACATGCTCAGTGTCATATCCAGATATTTTCTTTTCAAAATAGACACGAGTGCTGCCAGCACTCGGACCATACCCTGCACATCGCATCAAATTGGTCTGCATGGCTGTCGCCCCAGAAGGAAGCCTCTTCTAAAGATCATGCACAAGAAAGCCCGCAAACAGTTTTCAGACTAACAACTTGGATTACTGGAGCCATGTCCTGTGGTCTGATGAGACCAAGATAAACTTATTTGGTTCAGGTGGTGTCAAGTGTGTGTGGCAGCAATCAGGTAGACAAGTCTCCAATACATCTGAATTCAGAATAAAGTCTGAGAATAAAGTCAGAATAAAGACTGGTAAGTTTTCGGCAAAAGCCTTCATCAGTGATGTTTGGTATGGGCATGGGTAGTGCTTGGAGAAGAGGAGACAAATTCAAATGTATTGGAGACTTGTCTCTCACACTTCTGTATAAATAAATACCACAAACGTTGCAAAAAGAAATTGGTGGAGTCTGCTATTTGAAGTATGTGATGGCCAGCGTGCACTTCAAATAGCGCTCCTGCCCACCTCCCAACCACTTTCACAGTCACACAGTATGCGCAGGGAAAACGGCAGGTAATCATAGCACTCAATGAGTGGTATTATTTACCACATTTGCCGGTCGTACTTTGATCGTACTTCAGTGCATTGACGCCCACAAATACATTGTGTGAACATGCCCTAATGAATGGTAAAAATTTTTATTATTTAGTTTGAAAGCTTCCCATGTCAATTTTACTTTGTGGCAAAACTCATTTAAAGGGGTTTTGCCACGATCTCATTTCATACCTCCTGCATCCAGCTCTGTGTGCTCAGAAGGGGCGTGTGTGATTTGTTTGAATTGCATATCATGTGACTCAGCAGGATGACATCACCAGGCCTTTCCGCTCTCTAGTCAAAGAAAGGTCTGTGTATGTATAGAGCTGTGAGTAGCTACAATGTAGCTCAGAGGTCAAGTTTTTGCCTCACAGCACAAAGGTCCTAGGTTCAAATCCATGTAGGAACCAAACCTGTGGATTTTTTTTTCTCAATGCACAGGCCTCATTGAGGTTTCTTTCTTTTTTATTTATTTGCACTGTTTGACTAATTACTAAGGAGTACAGAGGATGGGAGTAGAGTGATAGCACCCGGGGTTTGAACACTCAGTAGCTGCCTGAGAGGAGAGGTGTTATCTGAGCATGTGTGACCAGGACTGAGGAGCTCTCAGCCCTGGTCGTATCCCCTGGAGATGAGCTGAAAACAATGGATCACTAAGGGAGCAGCTAAAACAAAAACGGCCCAGAATTTTTAATAATGATGAAAATGTTTATCTAATTTGCAAGCTTCCCACGTCAATTTTACTTCATGGCAAAACCCCTTTTAAGGCAGTAGTGAAAAATAATTGTGGACACAAAATATTGACACTTTGAAAATGGACAAATTGTGCCCACTTAGGGGTGCACTCACTTTTGTTGTCAGTGGCATAGACATTGATGGCTGTTTGATGAGTTATTGTGAGGCCACACCAAATTTACTCTGTTATACAAGCTGTGCACTGACTACTTTACATTGTATCAAAGTGTCTTATCATCAGTGTTGTCCCATGAAAAGATATAATACAATATTTACAAAATGTGAGCGGTGTACTTACTTTTGTAAGATACTGTGTGTCATGAGTGTCACATTCCCAGAGCTCTCTGCTCTCTAATTTTATTTGGTTGTAATAATATAGATACAACTCATGTTACTGCGGCACTCCCGGAATCCTTCACCTCTCCCGTCAGCAGGTAGATGATCTCCAAGGTAAGCTTCAATATCTTCTCAGTAACGTGGTTTTTGTCCATCGTAGTAAACGTGAAATGTTTTTCTCAAGGTCTCATTCAGAAGTGATCAAAATCTACAAAGAGAGGGGAAAAGAAAAAAAAAAAAATTCACTTACTGTCATTACAGTACCTCCCCTTAAAGGGGTTTTGCCACGAAGTGAGTTCATTAGCTCTTAATCTGCTCAGGAGAGACTATAATAAAGCACAGCAGCCTCACAGGGCAGAGAAAGGGGGGCTGAGCAGTAAGGGAGCGTTGTGCAATGTATACTCAAATAATTACATTAGAACCGGTGGATTCTCTATTCAAAAGACACAACATCTTTCTCCACAGCCCATTGCAAGCTCATTCATGTTCCCTGTCATCAGATAAGAAATGCAAATACCCAAGCGTGGCCTGTCAGCTCTCCTGGTCATGTCTAATGCAAACTTTTAAGTAACTAAGGGCTTGTAAGGAAGGCTGTAGCTGTCACAGGCTTCACTTTTTGTAATCACATATATTTAGAAAAGTGATTTAATACCCATTTTGGACGATCCCACGTCAACATTACATTGTGGCCATACTCACTGCTAGAAAAGCTGAGATGAGACTGAACACAGCACAGAGGCAACACAGGCCCCCATGCTATTAAAGAAAAATACCCAGTTTGCAGGCTTACAATATAGTGGCCATTATGTTAACCAATACCTCATATTTGATATTTTTCCAGTATGTGAAAATAGTTTTTTTGCCTAACAGTACTGGGAACTGGATGCAAGTAGAATACCAGCAGCCGCCCCCCTCATGCATGGAAGGTGTGCGAGCGGCTGTCTTATGGGTATTTTTGCATCTGTAGAGTCTCCCAACGTATGGTACTGTGGCTTTTTTGCATGCTATGTGAATAGATGTCAATTTAAGGTGCAGCTTTCTGTCCACCTAGTGGAGAGATGTTTGGGTATTTTTCTTTAATAGCATGGGGGCCTGTGTTGCCGCTGTGCTGTGTTCAGTCTCATCTTAGCTTTTCTAGCAGTGAGTATGACCATGTTTCTGTTTTTTTCTTTGAGTAATTTTTTCCCCTTTTTCTGTATATTTAATAAATAATATAGGATTAATATGAGTTCTGTATGTAATTAATTTTTTGTATTTAATTTTTTGTAAAGAGTTTTCTATATGCATCTTTGTGACCTATGCATGTTGCCATTATTAGGTCCGTTAAGGATATACCATAAGAAAATAAATGATATTTAAAGAATGGGTAAGAAATAGAAAGACCGATATTCTAACATGACTAATTGTTGTATGTTTTTAGTTACTAACATTTGTTTTTAATTTTAGAGATTCTGTTGAGAAAGATCTCATTTAGATCGAAACGTCCTGTTATTAGAATCTTTGATAAAATGCGTGTTGAATTGGATCACTATATATGAAGTCGGCTTTTTTATATTTGTCATTTTGGAATGATTAAAGTTTTGCAGAAAATAAAAATGTTAAAAAAAAATTCAAATCGTTGGAGTGCAACCTATTTCTCTTTCTACGTGCATTTTTCTTTGGTGTGCACCCTCCAAGGACCTTGAGTGCCGGGGACATAATTTCTAGGACTCTGCATGTTGGCCTTCAGCAGGCAGAATGAGCGGTCACGGCGGGATGGCGAGCTTGTCAGCTTTATGACTAGGCTCCCGGTCGCTTACACACACAATCCAATATCAGCAGCGCACTACTAGCACTAAAAAAAAAAAAAAAAAAACTATCAAAAAGGACATAGGAATTTTTGGAAAAGTATTTCTGCTACTTAGAATACATGAAAAATGATAGAGGTTTTTAGTTCACAGGATCAGGATGAGGTACAATGTTGACCAGGGAGCCTTATCTGCACATTTTTGTTGTTCTATTTCTGGTTTCTGTTTTAGCCACCAGGTGTCACTTTGTCTCTCCATTGTCAAGCTTACTTAATAAATATCACAACATGGAACGTTAAAGGGGTAGTCTCACAACATTGATTCATCTCACCTCAGTCTTGTTTTCACTTGTGACTTCAGGGGCGGGTTTACTGGCTTCCACGTGGCTGCAGTAGACGCCAGGTCTGTAGCTATAGCAACCATGGGTGGCAGCCTACGGGGGAATCAAACGGTCTTAGCTATAGGGGGGGGGGGGGGGGC